>JBBMOC010001044.1:0-15143 GCA_037975185.1 Centropyge bicolor | reverse complement strand
GTGGCTATGACTGTGTACTAACCTCACTAAAATCAAGGCATTGCAATTGCATAAATTAATATTAATGCTTCAAAGAATAAATCAATTATAAAATTATGACAATATTTATTAACAGTGACATTAAAACTAGCTATTAGCTATCCGTGGGTCTTTCTCGGATATAATGAAATGCATCCACACCGCAGACATGTTGGCAACTATCCAAATGTGCGCGTGCCGGTAGGGTTGCCAAACATCCCGAAAATACGGAATTGTGCTTTATTTGAAAAATAAATGTTGCGTCCTCTTTTGAACTAATACGGGACGCGATTTGTCCCGTATTTCATAAATGTCCCATACACGTCTGTCACAAACACATTTCAACACTAAATGTAACAATAATGAACTGAATAAAACACAGGAAAGATTAAGGCCAGCTAAATCTGTGTGCCGGGGACCATATGCCGGGCACATAGACTGTATGGCCGGGCACCCCGAGAGGACCCGCTGCGCTCTCTGCCAATCAAAGAGCGCTGTCACAGTTGCCTAGTTACAAACACTGGCACCGCTACACGCGCATTTTAAAAATGGCTAGAGGCGGCAACCGCCTGTGGGGGGCGTGTTTTTTCTTCGTCATCACAACGTCTTGTTTCGGCCGTGTTGTTTCGGTGACAAAAGACTTTCGGCCGAAAAATTTTCGGTGGCCGAATTTTCGGTGCATCCCTAGTTACTACCAATGCCCGTAACACTTATGTTGTTTACTGCACAGAAAGGCTTTTGTTTCCTGACTTTCGTCTTAAAGGTGGTGCCCCCATTTTCCCCCTACAACAGCATGGTAAGTTGAATGTGAATATTGTATACCATTGGTTATTTCTAAGCATCTGAGAGCATGTGCTTAAGGTCAGAGAAAGAGCGATGGTTAAATATTTGAAAAGTCAGTGGTGACCTCTGACCTTTAGTGAGTGCTTTACACAAAGTCCACAAAGCAAGTCAGTGAACTCTGGTCTCTTTTGTTTTTGTACATCCACCATCTGCCCCGTGGGTGTAAAACAGATGAGTAGTATTGAAATAGCTAGTAAATCGTGCAGACCTGCAACTTCAACATATGAAGGCAACACACCAAAGGACATTATTAAACTGTGGAAAGAGGAAAGAAAAATGGTCCTACAACAATGATACCAATGTTTGGCATGCAGGTTAAGCAGTAGCTCGACCTTAAGCTTTAACGACTGTAAAAAGGTTACAGCCAAAACGGAAAGAAACCTTTTCATCGGCACGTCAAACTCAAGTCTTACAAAAGTTACACAAGATTTTCAAAACTACAATTACTGAAGACTCAAAGCTGAATGTGAATCTACTGCATTTAACTTTCAAACAAACACAAACATTTATTTTATCCTTGGTCACCCGTCACCTCGAGCAGCTGTTCTCACATCCACAGCAAAGACACTGAAGTGATCGGAACTGATGTGACGATAACAGCCACAGTTTTTTTTTTAGCACTTGGTGCTGGAACACTGATGACAGATGAAAACAATATGTGCTATCTGAGAGAGCTGCTGTCACTCATTTATCACTGCTGCAAGGTGTCAGTCTACAATGACTCTGTAAGTCTTGCTTATGTTCTGTATATTTAATGTCTGTACACAGAGCTGAGAAAAACTTTTTTCAAATTACCGTGCATGTGTGAGTATAATAAGATCTTGGCTCCTAATGATCTTACAGTGGGTTTGTGAGACATTATTGAAAGTAGGACTTAAGCCTGAGCGAGGCTCCCATCGTGCACCAAATGAACAGGTTTTAGGCTGTCGTTCAACTCTGGAGAGATTAATACCCTAATAAGAAAGGTAAGCAGCGAGCGAAACAGCCAAACATCAGGCTGTCATGAATAAACCAGGGAGAGACAGTGGAGAGCAGGGTGGAATTCAGCTGCCGTTGTGCACATCCATAAAACATGCCCTGCCGAGACACTGGCATGAGCTTTATCAAATCTTCATTTTCTGTCCTCCATTTAATAGAGCTCCAGCACACTAATTTGAACCAAATGGTAAGAAGAGAAGCAGGAGTATTAAAGCAAATGGCCATTCCCAGAGGAGCAGCCAGGGCCTTCCTGCTTGAAGCCAAGGCTCTGCTATTTAATATTTACCGCTGTGTGCCATTCATGGCAATGTCGAATGCAACACACATTAGGAGGCCTGGCTTTTACTGTTAGGCAGCCACTTTCTGCTGAAAGTGTACAGATGCCAACATGCATTTTCAATGACAAAAAAAAATGGAAGAAAGAAAACAAGTTTCTCCCCAGCAGATCAAGGCTGACATGAAGTGGCGGGGGCAACTGGTACACAGGAAGTCAACAGCGCATTTGTTTACAATCTAGCCTTAGCATACCAAGCGGTGGCAGAAAAATAGATCTGTTTAGCACATGACAGCCTCCATCAGTCAGGTGTGAGCTCCAGAATGGGAGACACTGGTGGGATCAAACAGGCCTCCTGTCTGTCGCCTCCACACTGAGCCACACTCGACTTTCTCAGGCAGGTAGCGTTTCACCCCCTCGACATCTGACTGGGCCACGCTCTCCGGGGAGGGGAGCTCGTTCCACCGCAGCACACACTTTCTTTAGCAATTTATAGGACGGAATGAGATATAATCCATGAAATTCGAAGTGGGAGTTGATGTGGCACATGTGAGATGTGAATGTATGGTATGTGTGGCGCATATTTATTCATAATGGACCTTAATGTTCCAGGATAAATGTATGACACGTCTGACAAACACTGTACATGCTATGTAAATGATTCCATTAGTGTCAATTAACGTGTCTGGTATGTGAGTGTACGGCTGTAGATTATAGTGATGTGGAAATGCATTAAAGTAATGATTGAGTTTTGTCTTGCTAGTTGATTAACAGCAGTAATTTAACCTACGCATACATAAATAGGTTAGTTAGGGGTATGTCATTAGATCTTATTAGAGGTGTTGCACCTGTAACCAAAAATAAGTCATGTCAATGTGCAAAATAAAAACTGCAGACATGGAGTACAATATACATGATTATGCTTTCCTTAGTGTACAATCACCTGAATGTAAGAATCCTTGTGTTTGTCTTAGAATGAGTCCATATTTTCTACTCAGAACGAATAAATCAAACACTGGCTCTAGAGAAGGCCTTTTGTCTTTTTTTGCATTTTAAATGGCTACCGTAGGTTCTCCTAAATAGTGCAGCCTCAGCGTTAGATGCCACTGTCCTAACCAATGACCCTTTAAAAAAAAGATGTCAGTAAAATATTTAAAATTTGGGGAAATAATTTTATTCACTTTCTTGCTGAGAATTGCGAAAAAGCTCAATATCACTCTCGTGTCAGTGCATTAAGTATGCAGCCAGAAGGCCATTAGCTTAGCTTAGCATAAAGCCTGGATCTGTCCAAAGTTTAGAAATATTCAGCAATATAAATTTCCACCACATCTAAAGGAGATTAATGAACACACTGTGTCTCACTTGATTAATCTCTATAGCACAGTCAAACAAACCATATACCTTTAACAGGTACATATATATTATATACATGGTGCATGTCCAGGAAACAGACACTCTCCATTTATTGTACGGTGTGCTTACAAATACTGCAAAGGATTGTGGGAAGATGATCAGCCAGAAGTCTGTTTTTAGTGGCAGGAAGAAGTAGCTCCATCGTCCAAGGTGAAGAGTAAACATTACATAACTAAACATTAACAAACCACTTCCACTTTGCTCTGCTTATTGTTTGTGTATCACCATGTTTACTTTGATGCATAATGACAAAAAAAGAGGAGAGAAAGTGAAGATGTTATTATTTGCATGCATTTTGAGTCTAATATTTAAGCTTCAGTATTTCTTCAGGAGACTCCTCTAAGCCAAAATGTGCATGGATTTTTAATAAACCAAATTCACACAGCAAACACTGTTGTTGTTGTTGCATATAGGACATTCACCTTTATGGCAAAGTCAGCACTTGTCTTTGGATTTAACAGGAGAAAACTGGATAGTCATCGCAGCTGAACAAGCAGAAATTCAGTTTTCATCAAAAAAAATCCATAGAAGAAACAGAATAATAGCTTGGGGAGACGACTGTAGAGTAAAAAAAACAACAACCCTAAACCAAAACTATAGATGTAAGTAGGTGGACAAAAAACTTCAGTTGCCCATATACAAGACTAGATACCACTGGAACCAAATCATACCCCTATAAATATATCATTTTATCATTGTTGCTGTTCCGCTTATTGGATTTCAAACGTCCCTATAACTATTCAAACTGTTGACAGCCCCTGTCCCTGCTGACCACTGCCAGCCTCTCTCTGTGCATTTAAGTGCATTCATTAAGAAAACAGGTCAGCAAATATCCAGCCAGCGTCATTAGAAATAGATTCCAAATGTAAATGTCAGCAATCAGATAAGCAGCCTGGATCAGTGTTGTAGCCTGCTCCCAGTATCTTGAAAATGAGAGGCCTGATTGAGCTCCTCGAGCCTCACACTCACACTCCATAATAATACCTTACTAAGTGATAAACAAGCAACCACTATTTACCATTTGCAACCCCTGGCCGTGGTTTGGTTGGAGGATGTCTGAGAAACTGACAGTGGGTGTGTGTGCATGCCACGGCGCTTTGATTTCATTAGCCCGCAACAACAGAGGCCGCGCTGTCTGCCGAGGAGGGAGAGAGGGGGGAGAGGGAGAGCGGAGCAGGCAAGGTGAGGCAGTGTTCAAAGCCGTCATGTAATGCTCAGTAAACAACAGAGTGGAATTTGGGGGAAAAAAAATGGCACAATGACAAGTGAGTAAAGCATCATAAAAAGGTTAGTAAATGCTACATATATTTAAAAAGGTAAGTAAATGGCATTAAGTGCATTCACTGTTTGCCAGAATCATTGTTTATTCCCCAACTCAAATTGCTTTCTCATGTGAAAGTGAAGCCTTACGAGCCGTCCAAGGCTTATTGAACATTTCAGTGTCATACTGCATGTATGTATCACACTACTCCATAACACTAGGACTAACTAGCTCTACTCTGCGATACACAAATACTAGGGATGCACCGAAAATTCGGCCACCGAAAATTTTCGGCCGAAACTGGCTCAAAAGTGCATTTTCGGTTTCCGGCCGAAAGTCTTTTGTCACCGAAACAACACGGCCGAAACAAGACGTTGTGATGACGAAGAAAAAACACGCCCACCACGGGCGGTTGCCGCCTCAAGCCATTTTTAAAATGCGTGTGTAGCGGCGCCAGTGTTTGTAACTAGGCAACCGTGACAGCGCTTTTTGATTGGCAGAAAGCGCAGTGGGTCCTCTCGGGGTCCCCGGCATATGGTCCCCGGCACACAGACATGTGACAGACATGTGTACGGGACATTTATGAAATACGGGACAAATCGCGTCCCGTATTAGTTCAAAATTCGAATAAAGCACAATTCCGTATTTTTCGGGATGTTTGGCAACCCTACCGGCATGCGCACGTCTGGATAGTTGCCAACATGTCTGCGGTGTGGATGCATTTCATTATATCCGAGAAAGACCCACGGATAGCTAATAGCTAGTTTTAATGTCAGTGTTAATAAATATTTTCATAATTTTGCAATTGATTTATTCTTTGAAGCATTAATAATAATTTATGCAATTGCAATGCCTTGATTTTAGTGAGGTTAGTACACAGTCATAGCCACGAATGCAATGGTAATAATTGGCATAATAATTTATTTCGGTGTTTCGGTTTTCGGCCTTGGTTTCTTCATTTTCGGTTTTCGGTTTCGGCCAAGAATTTTCATTTTGGTGCATCCCTAACAAATACTACCTTTACCTTCATGGTTCCCCGGATCATGCTGACTTTTTGCCACGGACATGTGACTGTCGTCTGTCAGGATTGTATCATGGAGGTTAGCCCTTATGTTCATACATATTTAAGACTCTTATGGGCTTTTCATTTAAAAAATAATACCAGCTCGAGATGGAGTTTCAACCACCGTCGATGAGTTTTAGTGTTACCATTGGCTAATGACGGCTCTCGACATGTCGTCTCAGCTGTCAAAATCCACAGTCATCTGATACAAATGAGGAGCCGCTCTTGTTTACTTCTGTGAGAAATTGCAGATCTATAGTTTTGAAAATGACTAACTTTGCAGAGGAACAAGACAGTTGTTGTTTTACATCTCTTCGCAGTTGTTTTCTTCTTATGGCAGCTTTGTGTCTGTTTCTGGTTGTTTGGCATCTCTTTGTGGTCGTTGTGTGTCTTTAGGCCCGGGGCCCCCTGACTCCAGTCTTTGGCCCCGTGCCAAGCGGGCTCATTCAGATCCATTTATGGTGCTGTGCCAGAACAGAAAGTTCGACAGGTGCTGCAACAGAAACCGAGTGGGGCAGGGCTCAGCAAACGGTCAGTTATAAATTTGCCTCTAAAAATGCAGAGAGGGAAAAATTGCAGTAGTGCACGTGCACATGAGGAGAAATCATTTGAGCTGAACACATCCTGCCGCAGGCTCTTAAATCTACACCTGCTTCTAACAAACTATGGTCTCCAAGACACTTAGTTACAAGTTCGGTCTGACTTATTAATGGCGTTCACCTCTGAAATTGCTCCATATGTTCCACAACCCGCAGAATCCTCCAGAAATCATCACACTGGGTAAAGAACTAATCTCTCAGGCATGACTTTTTCTTAATACAGCTTCTGTGGAAGAGCCTCTTCAGTTTTTCTATTAATTTAATGAAAGCACAACAGGACAGCGTTCCAAAAAAAAGAGACAGCTCGAAGGTGGTGTTTTCATCAAACCTGATGATTTTTGTGGTTTTTCATGAACGTTTTTAAACTGCACTTTCAGATGCACTGCAGGTACGTGGCTGTGATTACTCAGCACAAGGCGGCTTATTAGCTGGAGGACGTGTTGCAGTGAAGCTGCTGCAACTATACCAGCCGTTTGATTTGGCAAAAACAGCAGTGTAAGACGGATTCAGTCACTGCTGCTGGTGTTCAGAGGGTAAGAGAGACCTTATATGATAATGCACATTTGATGAAGACAGCTCTCGGAGCACTTGCATAATGCACAGTTTGTTTAGAAAAGCATGTTTTCTCATGATACACCTGCACACAACAGACACATATGTCCAAGGTATTTCATATGCAGCATAAGTAACTAGTCTTATATGGACATTGTTAGGACAACTGCAGTCAGGAAAGGAGACATGGGAGACGTATAGTATGAAATCATTAAGCAATGGGAGCAGAATTACATCACTATTCTTTTTCGTAGTGGAAACAGCAAATTCTTTCCTCCAGCTGAGCAGCACAAACCACCCAGAGCTCTCTTTCCATCCCAATTACTGTGGGAGCACGTGGCCACGCTGACATGTGAGGCAGAGTCTCCGGGAGGGCAGTGGCTTTACAGTGGACTGCTGGATTAGAGTGCCGGGGTTTCATCTCCAGCACGGGCTCCGCTATCAGCCCGGCCTGGAGAGCTGTTGACTGACGAGTGTGTGTGTGTGTGTGTGTGTGTGTGTGTGTGTGTGTGTGTGTGCAAGCTTCGCACCTCGGCAGAAAACACCATCGATCCCCAAATGCAACACTGCCCGTCTGCACACTCCAAGAGCACCTTGCAGAATGTCAATTCCAAAACTCTTGTCTTTTTCAATGAATGCACAAGTCTGTAACCTGGCTCCCACAAATTGGATCAGAATCAGTGGAGGTTTTATTCCTTCTGGCAGTGCCTGGAGCCCAGTATTTCACTGCAACAACTGTCAGTCATGGGGAGGAACAGAGGTGCACATTTGGATGGGGGGGATTTGTTCATGCTTTTAACTCTGCATGTCTCCCTACCCAGTGCAAGCTACTTTTGAAGTAGATTAGCAGCCAGCTCCTCTATAGCTCCCAGAGTGAGGCCGCTTGCCAGTGTGTTATCAGTGTTTGGACTGTCTCATCCCTCTTACTGTACATCTATTACTGTCTGCCTCGCCGCGCTGTGCATCTGGCAGCGTTGCCACGAAAGACACACACTCTAATTTCTCACAGCAGAGAGGATGATTATTTTCATTATGGATCCTTTTAAAATCAAGAAAGAGCTCCGGTTGGTGTGAAAATGAGGAGACGCTGCTGCACCAATGGCTTTTTGTAAAAACTAAATCAAAAAGCAAAAAAGTAAACACACAAAATAATAAAATGTGGTTTGAAAACCTCCATGCTGAGCACGAATCTCACAAGATACTGAGTTGTGATTGTTCTTTTAATAAGAGGCAGCACCAGACTCGGTGTCAAGCCCTTGGGAACATGGAGCATACGTTCCTTTATCCCGGAATCATTCTGTTATTTTTCATCACGGCTGACATTTCAAAAGCTATCTCCCTCAAAGTTCCAAGTTCACCGATCGAGCACTGCCCTCACCGAGACAGATTAGCTGACAATTTGTATAAAATGTCATCATCCCTTCCAATAACACTTACACATGTGGGACTTACAGGTGTATGAGAATCTCATCTGGAGCTGAGTCACAAACTGAGTGATGAATGTAATGTGACAGCAGTGTGACAGTCCAGGGAAGCATGGCAAGCATACAAAGCAGCTAATGTTAGCTGGTAGTAAAGCCAGCACCAGAATTTACATTAATATATCAATAATGCATTAAAGTATCTTTAAGTATGGATTTGGGGGGTTTTCAGATCTGTCTAATCACTCTTATCCTTCCTTCTGTCAGTGCTGGCCAAGAAGCCATCCAGACCTATTTAATTACACTGCAAGAGATGAGGGCCAAGGCAACATCTCTTCCTTGTAAAATAATACATACATACACACATACGGACCATATTTGAGGGGGGCCCAAAACACGTTAATCTATGTATAAAGCCTACAAACTATCCAAACACATTTTCATGTCAATATAATAATCACATAGGAACAGAAAACTTCACCACTGACCAACTAAAACAGGTATCGATAAAAATGACCTTCCCCAAAGCTCCGTTCTTGGGCCTCTTCTGTTCACAGCTACATTCTCCTATTAGTGCAGATTATGGAAAACAACAAACAATCTCACTGTGATGTGTTACTGTGCTACTTATCTCAGCTTATTTTTATTTCCTAAACTACTTTATTGTACTCTTTTTAAAATTCTAGTTACATGGTATTTTTTCTTGTCTTTCTTTTATATCTTTTCTTAATGCCTCTAAAATAAACTTTCCTGTCTGGGGAACAGTGAACTTTAGTTTGTACAGCACAAATGTAAACATTCATTTGTATAAACTGAATCTCTCATAGAATTTCATTGCTCAAAAATAAATAAAAATAGTAGCCTGTGGTTACTTATTAAATTAGACAGATGCCCTGCTTGTTTTAGCTTATTATAATACATGCGTAAGCAGGTACACACGTGCGACAAAAATCATAAAAATGCATGACCTCAGTTGAGTCAAAACCCGCCTTTGTGTACCAGGCAGCAACTGTCATCACTACGCAATTTTGTCAACATGCATCTCAATCAAAAGAAGAGACTTTTCTCTGAAAGCAGCTCAAAGATGTGCAATGACTTGCCATTTATACACATATTTGACAAACACAAAAGAAGTAAGGAACTCACAAATGTGGCAAAAGCTATTGCTAACAAACAAAGCAGAGAAGCTGTAAAATTCCAGTGCTGCTCTTTGATGAATCAGAGGACATCACGAAAACCAAGCAGGAGATTATTTACATTGTGCCCATCCCACAGCGCAGAGCTCACTTCCTTGGACTGATTTAATTGGGTGCTGTCTGCAATGCACCGGCCATATAGGCCGGAGCCGTGAAGCTCAGCCATGATGCAGGCTTGGATGGATGAACAACAAAATTGGTCACCATTTGCACAGACAGGGCTGCTGTCAACATTGGTATGTACAATGGAGAGTCCACTGTGAGAGAATGGATGAGCTAAAAGCAAGCGGGAAAACAGTTGGCAGCATCCTCTGAGTATGACTTGGTCCAAATAGTAAATACAATCAACCCAGATTGTTACTCCAACATCAACAAGGTGGTTAAATTGTCTCTTATACTGCCTTTGTGCAGTGCAGCATGTGAGAGGGGATCCTCGCTATAAGAAACAAATACAGATCTCATCTGTCACCCACTCACCTCTTAGTCCTAATGTACATTCACCTGTCGCAGCGACCATGGAGACATTTGACCCAAAGCCAACTGTGGATGGAGACAGCTCGTCAGAGGGTCGACTGGGGACTGGGAGGTGCGTCTTCATCATCTCCCATTCAGGAAGCCACTATGAGAAAAACACAGAGAAGGACAACATGAAAGATTGCATTTATTAAGAACATGCTTTTTATGGGCTGAGCATCAAATATCATCTCCAGGTATTCAACTGAGTACCTAAAAAAGTTGTGTGCACCCGTAATTATGAAAGTAGTTATTAATATGAGTATTTAGACTGAATATGATGATTAAATATAAAACAAGTTTAAAATGTGCACTGCCACAAAAAAGTCTAATAACCTCTGTTTATAAGTGTGTATTAAATACATAGGAAAGAAATAGGAACCAATGAAATGAAGCCATTTCAACCCTTTCATTTGATATTATTATTATATTATACATTACATTATATATATATTAATATCCGTTAAAAATAGCTCACCAGCTAGTACCAGATTTGGCCAGTTAGCTCCTGTTAGCTAAAGCAAGAACACTGCCAACTAACAGGAGGCACAGACACCGTGAAGGCCAGCTCAGACCAAAGCTTTGCAGGGATATGCACAGATACCTGGAGCTGCTGTTGCTCTACGCTGGAAAAAAGAACCGTACTCCTACATAGTCGGGAAATGTTTGAAATGCATCCTACACTAAGATACTTAGGTGGGCAGATCAAACATGTCCATTAGATAAAGGCAAAGGGATGACAAAGGGATTTCTTTACCTCGGTTAATCACAAATGTTTCCTTGGTTTACTTGTGAATCGTTTTTCATTTTACTGTTTCGTTTGACTCCATTTTTTTTAAATTCAATATAGAGATTTTTTAATATAAATATTGGCACTACCGTTACTTGTTAATCAGTTGCTCAAAGACTCACCAACCGTCCTCACACAATAGCAACAGTACCAATGCTACAGCAGAACATGACATCTATTTTCCTGTGTATTCCCAGAGCAGTATCCTCGTATATTGGAGCTGGTGTCATTTTGACCAGCTGACAGTTTGTAAGTGACTTGACCAGCTGACTTTTCTACTGATTGGCTATAACAGGTAATGTGTCAGGCAGCCATCGTCCAGCTAGAGTCAGGCTGTGTCAGGCCAGTTTATACCACTACGACTTCTCCCTGCAGCTTAACTAATCGCTTCCTTCTATAGACAACTGAAGCTGGAACTTCCAGACACAAGAAAACCTTCAAAATCCCAGTGACATCTGTAATTATGCAAATGAGGTTCACTTCATATGGTTAGATAAACATTCAATATGTATGGACAGAGAGGAGCTGCAGAAGTTTCATACAGCAAAGATTAAAACTAGTGGGTTGGAAACAGAACTTTAGAAGAGTTGAATGGAAATGGATCACATCAAGTTCCATATACTGAACATATACTCGCTGCTATATAAAACATATATAATACATTCAAACATAGACTATAAAAAACTCTAATGATAATAAGAGGAGATCAGAAACACATTAATGAGTTGAGTTTCAATAATTTATTAAATTATTTCACAGTTAATTAATGGACACAATTTATTCATGTAATTATTTGTTTCATAATTATTTAATATACTTTAAAGCTCCATATATCAGAAACTGAATCAAATTTTGTCAGATGGTATTCACCAGACAAGATTATATTTCTATTCACTATTTGAGTTAAAATCCGTTTTTAAAAGGCACAATTTGTCGATATGTGACCGCTGCTTGCTTCACAGATTGCACTGTCATTTTGGTGCAGACAGGGAGGATCTCCTTTATTCCAGCTCTATCAGAGGATCCCAGAGAGGGCTTCATGGTGTTCGAGCATGTTTCGCCTTTTCACGTGTTGCCAGAGCTGTTCAGCGAGGCCTGATGACGGCGCAGAGAAAGTCATGCAGTCAGCACTGCTGGCTCTTCCTCGGACTTCAAACAGGCCTGGCAGAGCTTCAGTGCATGTTTAAGGTCCAGCAGGAAGAGTAAAATCTCTTCCGCAGAACATATGGCTGTGAGGGATGACAGAGCAGTTCTAGTGCTGGATCTTGGATGCAGATGTTGTTCTGTCATAATAAAGATGACCTTTAAATAAAATCTGGCCTGGCATGTGGTGAAAATGACTTTGTTTTGCAGGAATCTCTCCAGCACACTCTTCACTGTTGCCGTAGAAACTTAAAGCGAAGCTGTGATTTGTTGCTGGGAGAGATTTTCAGAACTCGAGGGAATAAGTGATGGTAACATTCTTGCAATTTTTTTTTTCAACAGAGGTCCTTTTTCCAAGTTAAAGCACCAGCAGTTAGAACAATAACAGACAGAGGAGCAATTTTGTGCTGTGGACAAAATGACAGTTTGTCATCTGCGCCACACACATGTTCCTTATCCAGTACCAGACAACAAACACTGTGACACCACAAAGAAGTTCATTTATCCTCTTCTACCTTCATCTTCTACAATAAAAACATATTTCAAATATGCCTCAAATGCTTTTTTCTTTTGTTTGAAATCAGCCTGTTTCATCTATGCTTCTATACAAATTCCATCACTGGTGTAGTATAGCAAATATTAAGCAACAAACTGACAGTAAACATAAAAGCAAATTCTTTAAAAACTTAATATCACATTAATTGTAAGTGTCCTCAGGTGAACTGACTTATTCAGTGTATTTGTATTTCACATGTACAACAAACCACTCAGAGCTTTCCCGACTGCTTTGAATTTCTCATTTGGCGGTGGAACAAAAAACATCAGCACCTACATTAAAAATGAACTAATTATACATCCAACATGGTCTTTAGCTAAAGTGAACTGTCACCCAGCAGAAACAATGCATTACTTTTGTTGTGTTGCGCATGGTGAGGAGAGACAACAGCTGTGTCCCAATTCAAGGCCTGGACTCTCAGAGGGACGCGGCTCAGGAAGGTGGGTCCTTCAGAGGACCCGAAGGCCAGACCAGCTACGTTCCTCATCCTTAATGAGAGAGTCCAGCCTCACAGAGACCAGAACTAATTGTGCATTCTGGGGCTCCTATTAAGCTCATTTCTAAATTTATCATGAGGAACAACTTGTGGAGAAGTGGGACAAGTTTTGTGAAGCATCTGTTAACATTAACATTTTGGATAAAGGTAAATACATCTATATAAATCCTCTGTCTACAGCGACCTTTGATTTACAGCGTACAGTGGATTTTGGAATACTGACAGTTGGCAACTCCGTCCTACAATGTAATTTTTTTATAGCTATGTAATTCTAAAACTTAGATGCAAAACTTCAAAAGTGAAAGAAAAAAATGATGAAAATAATGCTGCACCAAATTGCAGCTGCAACAAAATAAGAAACATCGGATTTCCAGTATAAAAGTCATCAGGCAGCATAAAAGAAGTGTAAATATGAATGCAACTTGGATGTACAGAAAATATGCAGCGTCACTCTCACTACCCTTCTAAGCAGCTTTTTATTTAGCTCAACTTTTTCGAGTGAAGAAATGTGCTACTTTTCCGCTCCATTAATTTGCTACAGCCACTTTGGTTTAGCACATCCTAAACATTTAGCTGAGGTGAAGCCACACAGATGCTGAGGTAGAAAATCATCTGTTTATTCTACAAATGTACTTTTCACATTTCAACACAACAGAATGATGCATATATGGGCACTGCAACAGAAATAGCTGACAGTATTTTATTTTTTTTTATCAGAGATTATTTTAAAATGTAAAATTAGATTTCCACACAAATGTGGTGTCATAAACACGTTGTTAATTTACAACAGACTTAGCATTAATTGGCAATACTGAATACATTTTGAAGAAACATCATTTTCAAGTCTGTGATGTTTTGGATTGTTGGGTGGTGGGTTGCAACCATAGACTGTATAAAATATGGACGTAGTGTCCGTGACGTCACCCATAGGTTTCTGAAGAGCAAAAATGAAGCAAATTGTAGTGCGTAGCCATCTTGGTAGCCTACCTCCGGTTACTCCAAATATGGACAAAGAGGTGGAGCGAGGGCGGAGCTGAGGCGGGTCGAATGAACGCTATTGGCTGAAAAAAGCCGCTGAAAAAAGCCGCTTTATTCGAAATAATCAAACTAGCTACGGCTAACAGGCTAGGTTAAATGCTAAATATCGTTGCTAGCCGGCTAACCCCACGACGATCTCTTTCCCAAACTCAGTGACTAGAATTAGCTGGGGTGACGCCCTTTAGACCGTCAGTGGCTAGTTGTCAATCAAAGAGGCGCCACTTAGATTGACAGCTATGAATTGTGCATAATGATGTATGCTGTATATTTTAAACGAATGCCTTATAAAAAAAATCGCCCCCCCCCCAGCTTATGAGACTAGAGCCACGTTTTGAACCAGGCTGTAAATATGTTTTTTTCTGTCGTAAAATCGAACATTTTAACATGGGGCTCAAATGTAATTGACTCCCTTCTGCAGCCTGCTCTAGCGGTTATTCGAGGAACTGCAGCTTTTTTGCACTTCCTCATTGGCTTCATTTTTCAGCGGCGGAGGTTGCCGCTTGGTTGCAACCCGACTTTATGTTTAGGACTTTGAGCAACAGAAGAAAATGTTGGGAGCAAAAGCTCGGCAGCAATTACATTATTACAGAGCATATTAAGCAGAACCATTTTGTAGAATGAAAATGTAATTTCTCTGCAACAAGGACAGGAAATGACACCAAATAGTTTCCAATAACAATCTTATTATATCACAGCTCATTATGACTTATTCACCTTTACATTAGAAATACTTCAACACATCATGTAGGTAGTATTAAACATTAAACCCTGAGTGGGTTTAATAAGTAAAATAATACAGATGTAGCAGCCTAATCCCTTCAAGCAGGTTAATCCCCAAAGCCTGATCGCCGTGTGTTTGTAATCTTAACGTGACAGGATGAAGACAACATGAATGAGCCCGCAGCACCACGAGGAAATAAAGCTGCTTTCTGAGAAGACGCGCTCTGTGACAGCACCTCTGTAGTTATAATGAGCAGCGATGTTTGCAT
>JBBMOC010001043.1:0-15166 GCA_037975185.1 Centropyge bicolor | reverse complement strand
TGTGTGTGTGTGTGTGTGTGTGTGTGTGTGTGTGTGTGTGTGTGTGTTTGTGTGTGTGTGTGTGTGTGTGTGTGTGTGGGGGTGTTTGTGAGAGAGGAATGATAGTGATTTAAGATGTCTTGGATGCCTTGATGCTCAAAACCAGGCAAAAAAAAGACAGACTTGGAGAGCAAAGATGGAAGCTGTGACAGAAGATGGAAAAAGGGAAAAAGTTGGCAGTTAGTTTAGATGCCAGAAAAAACATAAACTAACAACAAGAGGGCAACAGGAAGAGAATGAGGGAGACATACATTTTCCAGCTGTAGTCACTATATTTTGAACTCTCAATATATTTAATGGTATCAAAGAGGAAGGTGAAATATATAAAGCAGATTTAAAGATTAATTTAATTTAGTGAACCAAAGTTGAAAACAACTTCTTGAAGCCTCTCACAGTGTTTTCAAGAGATTTTCAAACAATTTACATGTTCAGTTGTCAGGTCTTTGTACAATGATTAAAGTGTCATGTCAAGCTTGATGTTTATAGCTTTGGATTTGAACAGTACGTTGACACCACTCTCGTGTCTGTAGGCCAACTATGGTGCTAGAGCTTAGCCTGGCTCTGCCCAAAGGTAAAAAGATCTACACCTCTAGAGGTCACTGATTAACATGTTGGATCTCAGCTTTTTTCAATCTGTACAAAAAGTGAAATGTGAAAACAAATATTTGTGGTTTTACAAGACGTTACATGCTGCAACTGTTTCCAGCCATGATAAGCGTCTTCTGGAGTCATCACTGTGCATCACTGTGAGCGCACGTTGATGCCACTAAGTGTAGTGAATGAACAGACTTTATCACTCCCCTCTCAGATTTACAGGTTATCACTCTGGGTGACAGAGGAAGTGGTATTTTGCGGTGTTTATTTTAATGCAAGTGAAGTCAGTATTATGCTACATTTGTAATGGACTCTTATGCATATGTGATTGCTGAGTTAACTGTGATAATAACTGAGCATATGTAATGTAAAGCATATGCAATGTAATTTCTTACAATACATTCTTTTCTGATGTTGAGGTTTGTTGATCAATTTTTTTTTAAAGGTTTCTGATAGCCATGAAACTGATGGTTAGTTTATGGCCTACCAATGCATAATTAAAAATCAGAGGAGGATTGAAAGTTTCATTTTAATATTTGATATTCCATATTCTTTCAAATTTAAGCATTCAAAGTATTCCAGTTCCTCTCCAGGTTAATTTTTTTTCAACTACTGATCCTCGCCACAATCGTGAAGGGATAATGTTGAGTGATAAATGTGAACTACCAACTGTGAACTGAGCCTCCATAAAAACCTGCGTCAAATGAAGGCCATCATGATGATATAAACACCGAAGTCAGGCAGAAAAGGACGAGGACAGACCGCTGCTGTGTTGTTGGCAGCAGGAGACCCACAGATGACTGAGAGAGCAAGTTTGCAAACCTGCAGCTTCCACACAACGCAGACAAGAGTTGGCAAGTACAGCAAGGACAACACACAAGCATCAACCCAGAGAGAGAGTCAGAGCCAAGATCATGTCAGGAAACCAAAAGGGTGAGAATAATAGGTATTTCCAAACAAACAACACAATCATTGACAGGTGAACTTGCTGCAACAGAAATCTTCAGAAGCAGAATATTTATGAGTTCTGAAGAAAATAAGAATCACTGAACTGAGAAGAAATGAGCTGTTTTGACTGTTTAATTTTTTAAGGGAGGGGGGTCGGCTTCTGATTGTGTGATCCGGCTCCGACACTGAGCCACAATTGATGTTCCTGAGGCACAGCAGCAATAATGAATCACTGTTTCCTCTGTCGTACCTGCACTGTCCGCTGAGCGTGTCGCAGTTCACATCGGGGGAGACGACGCCGGTCAGAGAGCAGTTGCAGACCTCACACCCCACCACTGGATGGCAGCCAAATGTCTGGGGCTCGCACTGGGTGCACTCCGGTTGCAGAGTCCTTGGAGGGCAGATGCAGTCACCGGTCACTGGTTCGCATAACCTGGTACCACAGTTACAGGCTGGAGGCAAGACGAGAAGGGACACAGTTAGAGACAGAACGACAAATCCATCGAAACAGAAGCAGCATCTGTTCAGAGACAAAACAAATTTCTCACTTTGATTTTTCTTCATATTGAGCAAAGTCTTTTAATCATTTCCCTTAATAATATTTTAATATGAGATTTGGCAGCCATATTGGAAATCCACATTTGCGTAGTTGACAAGATTTAGACATTTCTCTTGTCCTTATGAAAATTAATACATTATATGTTAGAGTCATTTTTAGAATTTTGACCACAGCGCTGTCATGACCAGCCACCAAGTTAAATGTCTGACATTAGCAACAGTCATGGTTCACTAATGCTTTCTGCTCTTCTTAATGATGAATGAATTCTGTAAACATGTATTATCAGGGTGACTCAAGGTCATTATTTGCAGATCAGACACTCACGTCTGCAGTTGGGGAATCCCCAGTAGCCTGTGGCGCACATGGAGCAGTCTCGGCCAATCACGTTCGGCCTACAGTGGCACTGACCACCAAAAGGCTCGCAGGTGTCGCTCTCGGCTCCGACCTCGTGGCAGGCGCATGGCATCGCCCCGTTGTTGAAGAAGGCAGACAGAGACACCGCCGAGCCGAGGCAGAACGGAGAGGTGGTGGAAGGACTGGAGGGAGGAAGAGTCATTCATTCATATACCACAGAAGCACACTGATCTGAACTGATGCATTTTAAATGAAAACATAGTCTCTAAGAAAATAAAAGTATCAATACAACTAATTTGAAATATCTGTAACAGTTAATAACATCAATTTAATTTTCAAAATTCATGTGCTGACCATCACTTTTTTTATATATTTTTTTTTTCTTTGCAACACAAAAACATTCTTGAACATTCAGTTCTACTGGAAATGTTCTCTCCCAATGAGACACTGACTTGATGTAGAAGCTGTTCTGGCCGCAGTTGCTGATGAAGTCGTATGATTTGTCCAGAGGTTCCTCGTTCAGGTAGCTGGAGCTGTAGCTCACCTCGGGCACAACCAGCACATAATCCTGGAGAGAGTCAGACACAGCCGAGGAGGATGGGAGGAGAGAGAGGAAGAGGGTTCTTCATTTGTTGCATTAAGGTTTTAGAAAAAGACAAAACAGGATAAAAGCTTCCAACTACTGCAGCTTAAAATATAATAATACATTAGAATTATTCGACAAAAGAGAGACTCCAGAGAGAAAGTCAAATATGGAGTTATGGAGAGAAAAGAGAAGCATTGCTTTGGAAAGTGAAAGAAGAGAAATAAAAGCAGGGCAGTAGAACCTACCAGCCACAGAGTCTTGTCAGTGGGTATCTGAACTGTGAGGAAGACCTCATGGTCCGTCACATCCAGAATGATCTGATTCTCAGAGACCAGGACGTTACGGCAGCCGGAGGCGTGGGGACAGAAGGAGGCGTTGGCGTGGCCTGATGCACAAGACAACAAATGAAAACTGGATTACTGATTGTTCTTTAGTCACTCTATTCACAGGGTGACACTGCCCACAGCCTCTTTACATGCTCTTACCCTGCCAGATTCGTCCTCCATTGATGTAGACCTGCACAGGATATGTGGGGTGGAGAGGCTGGTGATAGTGGAGGATGAAGACGTAACGTCCTAGGGCATGAACACGGGTCGAGTAAACCGCTGCATTCTGAGTGAGGGGATGATGGAGGAAGAGACAGAAAAGAGAGAGAAACTAAGATAAGGGATTTTCAGATGTCAGAAATATCCATAATCCAGTTGAGCTTTTAAAGTTTAAAATCATTGGTGATGAGTTTACTGCTCAGCATGGACTTGACTTTTTCCTTTTGTGGTGTCAGCACAAGAAAAGAGCATCTCAGGAAATGGCTGAATATTTGTATCAGTCCGTCCAACATCTGCTGGCTATCACACATCTGCTTCCTTCTACCCATAAACCTTTACATGTTGGGGTCATTTCCTACAGTTGGTTCAGATTTCATCTGTGCTTCTAATAAAAATCATGAAAGTGATTTTAGAAGAGGACACAGAGTTGTACTTTCAGGTTTCTTAGTGCAGCTGGTCCAGGTGAACCTTAACTTAACATGCTTATATTCCTTTGGATAGTTGAATCTATAACAAAACATCAAGATGCATGAAATGATAATTCAATTTTCCTGTAACAGTCTCATCTACAGAGTAATTAGTACATTTGAAAATCAACACTTCTTTCTTTCCGAAGAAATATATTTAAATACTTCATCTCTGGTCCTCAAGCAAACTGCTCCAAACACAACTACTGTGAACATGCTGATACAAGGTTCACAAGGTCAATAAAATGTTCAGTGTCATCAATATCTGTGGCTCTGTCTGGTCTCGTCCTCCATCAGCATCTGTACCTGCAGCGAATCCAGCCGGACGTGGTCGCTGTTATCTGCTCCGTGGGGAGGTCTGTCTCCTCCCGTCCAGGCCGGCTCGTCACTCTGGTGGAAGGGCAGCGGAGGGGCTGCTGCGGGGGAGGCCAGGATGGGCTCCTGCATGGAGGAGCTCTGGCCCTCCTTCAGGACCAGAGAGTCCGACGGGGTCTGGAAGCGCGAGGGGACGCAGGAGGAACTACAGAAAGAGGAAGATGGTTAAGAAAAGTTTTTTTTAAAAATTGGTGAATATTTATAAGGACTTTTGGAAGGTACAGTTATTAGACGTTCCTCTACCTGTCAGGTGAGAACTGTCCATGAGAGCTGATGCAGTGGACTTTAGGCTCAACGTGCTCCATGGTAAACTGGTCTCTGGGCACCAGGTACACTTTGTGCTGAAGACAATAAAGAAACACACATGTATTTGTTTTGATGGCTGATTAAATCATTTAGTAGTTTATCAAAAACATACTGATTAGATAGTCGAAATATGCAATGTTAAGAGATGGGCTTAGATGATTGATTACTTAAAAAAATAATGATTATCTACAAGATAGTAGCCCTGGTATGCACATGCATTTTAATCAGACAAGGCTCTTTCTGTTGTTGTGACAGATATTTTAACATCCTCTCAAAATCTACAGTTGAGACAGCACAAGTTTTTTTTAGAGCATTTCTTTGAGTATTTCAACATAATTTGACATTGAGGTCCTCGCGATCAAAAATGAGACTCAAATTTGGAAAATAAATGCAGAGAAAACAACTTCTCTTTCTGAACACTAACATCTTGAAAAACTCTAGAACCATCTAAGGACATAGAGCCCTTCCATGTTTCCAACATATCTCCAGCATGCTCATCATGTGACCGCCCTCTGGGTCAGTCATGTGACGTGGGTGCTGTTCTCACCAGGAAGAAGCTGGCGCGGTCGGAGATGAGCTGGATCTCGGTGTCGGCGGGGAGAGAGAAGACAGCCACTCTGTTCTGTTCATCGATGGCCACGACTCGACACAGGAAGCTACGCAAACACACGCAGACGCACAGCGATTAAGAGCTGTTGACGCACTTAATAAAGCGTAGACGGTGACAGTAAACTGTGAAGCAGCTGAGTCCACACAAAACAGTAAAAACACACAGACTTTATCCTCTGACAGCAGACAGGCCTAATCCTCCTGTCATCATCACATCTATGTCGTTCTGATCTCTGACTATTTACAGTCTCTTTATTAAAATGCAGATCAGTGTAATTTTAGAAAAGGTTACATTGAAAGTAAGTTAAAAGCATCTCAGGACAGATGTTCTTCGTACCTGTATTTGCAGTGCAGCAGGGTGACGTGGTGCTGGTGTGTTCGTGCCCCCGGCATGTTCACAGCGACGGACAGAGTTTGTGGCAATTCTTCTTCGCTGGAATATTCTACGACCAGGACGTAATCACCTGGAGACGGCAGACGCCCTCGCAGCTCGACGCTGATCTGCAGCAGGAAAAAGGGGAAATTGATTTATAAAACATCTGTGCTGAAGTTTTGGAGGGATGAGCCTCAAACTGCTTGTCCAAACTGACTTTTTTTAAGCTTT
This sequence comes from Centropyge bicolor, assembly GCA_037975185.1. Taxonomy (NCBI): domain Eukaryota; kingdom Metazoa; phylum Chordata; class Actinopteri; family Pomacanthidae; genus Centropyge; species Centropyge bicolor. The sequence continues at coordinate 9,180 of JBBMOC010001043.1, read as the reverse complement.
CTCTAAGTCTTTGAGTTTCTACCTAACATCAACACACACACTGCAGACTCTCCCCCTCTTACATCGTAGCCACTGCAGACGGCCATGTCAGGGTGGCGCGGGGTCACCCTCTCAGTGGGGCAGGGGCGCGGCAGGTGGTTGTCGTTGACACAGCTGGCATCGTTGCCGGAGATGGAGGGGAAGGAGTCGAGTGACAGATACCTGTACAGCAGGCAGCTACACAGACACAGAGAGAGCAACAGACAGGCAACTTAAAACATGGTTGTGTTTGTCTGTTTCCTCACAAGGACAGAAGGGTAAGATTATTGGGGTGAGGTTTTCAGGAAGGAAGCTGATCAGGATTACAGCTGGATTTTGAATTACAACTTGGCCTAAAATTATGCTTAGCTTGCTATTAATATCTGAATTAGATTTTACATGAAGCATTGCATTCATCGCAAAGTTTTGCACTAGCTAGCAGTGGTGTAAAGAAACGAAGTGAAAATACTTCGCTACAGTACTTAAGTAGTTTTGGGGAGTATTTATACTTTACTTGAGTTTTTCTATTTATTGCAACTTTCACTTTTACTACATTAAGAAGAAAAAAAAGATACTTTTACTCTGCTACATTTATACTGGACACGGTTGTTACTCGTTACAAAATAAAACGTGAATATATTTGTCTCATCATGTTTGGATTATCCGGACTGTGCGTATTCTTGCGCAACACCTGTCGCTCTCAAAACACGTAGAGGCAAATCTCCAGACTGCGAATATTCAGCATGATGGAAGCGAAGCCGCCTCGTCCGCTGGCGATAGTGGAAATACCACAACACTAACACCTGCTAGTTGTGCTTCAGAAGAAGACAGACACCCGTGGCCATATGTTTAAATTAAAAAAAAAATTTAAAAAAAGTTCACTTTTGTCGGGGTGAAAGATTCATCATGCCGCTTGTATTTGCCGAAAACACCAAAATAATGTTGAGATACGAAATTGTCAGTTACACAGTGTGCCAACATTTTACTCTTTACCTCCACTGGGCAGCTAAGAGTAGCCTTGCTAGCTCACCACCATAGTGTATGAGGGCCACCGAGTGCATTACATAGCCTTTATTTACAGTACTGTATATTTACTGTATTCCCGTTTGTAAATCGTATGGGTGGAAATGAGCTGCGTGGCGGAGGTCTACGCCTGTATAGCACTGATCACATGGACCTTCATAAATCATTCCCTGCCGTCTGCAAGTTGTCTGGGAGAGAGAGTTAAGCTTAATTTTGTGTCTTTGTACTTTTACTTTTGATACTTAAGTACATTTCATATGCGCTTTAAGACTTTTACTCAAGTAATTATTTTATGGGTGACTTTCACTTTTTAAGTAGATTTCAAGCAAAGTATCTTTACATTTACTCAAGTATGGCTTTCAACTACTTTTTACAGCACTGATAGCTAGGAAAAGAAAAGCCTTGGTCAGCCATCAATGTGTGATTTTTTCCTCCCAGTTAGCATACGTACTTGTGGTTGGCGTCAGATGCAGAGCTGTAGGTGCAGGGCTCAGTGACTTTGATCTGCAGGATGGGAGCTTCGTAGTAGGCGCTAGGCAGCAGGACCAGGTAATCCTGAAGGTAAAACAGAGCATGGATTCTGTGTTACTGGCTGTGTGAGCATCAAATAGAAGCAGTGAAAACCCTAAACTCACTTTGTCACATGTTTATGGGAGTTCTGGTGGGGGAGAGACCTTTCTGATCATTATCTCAACAAAATATGACAACTTGTTTCTCCCTTGGCTTTTAGCGCTGATGTTGGCCTTATGTCACCTGTTAGAGGCTTAAGTATTTGTGTAAAAACAGATGTGTGTGTGTCTCACCAGCAGGATTCCCTCGGCCTCTATAACCACAGTCCAGGTTCCCGGGTTCAGGACAAACGGCTCCACAAAGTTGTTCTGGGGAACGTTGACAAAAGTTGGCTCCACGCTGGGAGCAAAGACGATTTGCTTGGACTGTTCTGAACCTAGAAAACACACACACGGTGTTAATTATAACTGAAATGCAATCAAAAGAGTTAAGAGCACAATGTAGATGTTCAACAAAAATGAAAATATTTTAAAGAAGCACATTAAATACTTTAATAAAAATACAATCAACAGGAATCAAAAACTATGATTTACTTATAACAAAACACAAACATACAGCTCTTCTACTGCCATTTTGTTCTCACAGACACTCACACTGATACTCGTTCGTGATTGGTGGACACCTACCTCTGCGGTTGACCTGATAGGCTGTTATTTTACCGCTGGAGGTGGCGCCCTCAGAGTTTACATATCTGAGGATGAAGCGAGTCAGATAGACGTCTGCCTCGTTCACATAAACCTGAAGCTTCACTGCGGTCTACGGGGATCAGGTTCCAAAGGGGTGAGTGGGAGAGGAGGGAGGAGGAGGAAGGAGAGAAAAAGAAGTGTGGAGGGCAGAAGATATGAGTTTTAAATCCCTGAACTCTGCACTGATCTGTGGCCCTGAAGGTGAGAGAAGATGGAGCAGAGGCCGCCACCAACAGCAGTTCAAAACCACCAGCCACCACACACCTCAATCCATCATCCGTCTCATCTGACAGATAAGATACCTGACAGGAAGGAGGTATGAAGGACAGAGATGCAAAAAGGAGAAAGAAGGCGATTTCCACCCAGAAACTCATCAGTGTCTGGTTTTCAGAATTCCTATTTCTTCTTATTCCAACACTGGAACAAGTGATAGAGGATGAGAAAGAAGAACAGTCCCACCCAGCACTTACAGTTACCACAGTAGTAGTTCCAGCCGTCCTCTATGACCGACACCCTGCCCAGAACATCTGAACCCCCCCAGTTGGCGTAGCGCAGCACCACATGGAAGAGGTCTGGAGAGCTGACCGACACCGACACCAACACTTTGGACTGTCAGAGGACCCATGAACAACGCAGCAGGGAAAATGGAGGGAGGGTTGAGACACAATACAGAGAGAGAAAAGAGGGAGAATCCACAAAGGAGGGAGGAGAATGAGAAGAACACCAGGACAAAGGGAGGAACGAAGCCAAAAGCAAGACCTTAATACCATCACCTTCACCACTACACACAAACCAGCAAGACTCACTTTTATCCCTACATACAACCCAGCATATTTCTCTTTAGATTTCCACTTTTCAGCACAAACATCCAGGAGTTCAGAGTTGACCTCCAAAAATATCTTTCAATATCTATATATCTGAGTTCAATTAATCCACAGATCCATATGTCAAAATCCACAGAGGAGTAAGAAAATGCTGAAATTACACAAAATGTTATTATACCAAAACTCCCATGTTTTTGGAGGTATATGTGCTGAGAAGTAATTATATCAAAGAGAAATATCCCTTTAAATTCCACAAAACATTCAGCGGGAGAAAGTTGTCTGTGTCATGCAGGAGGAGCATAAATGATGAGCCACAGTATCAAATATATGTAAAGCATAACATACATAATTAAAAATACATATAGAAAGACATTTCTGTATTTTCCACTTTATGTATTAGAAAACAAAACATTAACACAGTTTCTAATTTGTATGAAAATATGCAGAACTTTTATCTTTAATCCATCAGTGAAAGATATTTTCATATCCAACCAAATCTTTACAGGACCAGTGGTAAAGGTCAAAGGTGAGGGATTAAAAAAGAATGGTTCCTACCTGGATGGGGGACATCTGAGCGTAACCTCTCCAGCTGTAGCCCGGGAACTCCAGGGGGTTGTAGCCGAATCGCACCGGCCGGCCATCCAGAGTGGTTCCCTCCTCAATCTCAAACTTCAGATGATGGAGGTCTGGGAAGTAATGATCCGGACGAGGTCTGCAGACACAGTCAGATCCATTTTGAATGTAAAAGACCAAATGTAGATATGGTTTGGATTTAAATAACCCCCCCACTTAAAAAAAAAGCAGCAGCTGTTAAACTCACAGGTTGCACTTCGGTCCCTCCACGTTGGGTCTGCAGCGACAACGTCCGTTCCTCTCTCCACAAGACTGACCTGCTGAACCTCCAACGTCACACTGGCAACCTAAAAACACAACACACCAATTTAAAAAAAAAAAAAAGAAGATCTCAACATCACAAAATCCAAGCTTTTGTTTAACTAGTGTTTAAAAAAGTGTCATTAAAACACAGTGTGGTGACGAAGGCTCACCCTGGCAGCCGAAGTAGTTCTGCTCCTGCAGGTTGTAGTAGCCATCTTTACAGGTAGAGCAGGTTCCACTGCAAGCGTTGGGCTTACAGTGGCACTGACCAGTTTCCTGTCAGGAGCAAGAAAGAGATGATTACTATTAGTGTGATAACAGCGAGCATGAAGGCTGATCTCTAATAGAAAAAAAAGTTAATCAAATAGTCTGTTTGATAGATTGAAAACAAACAGCATGTGTATCACACTGACTAATACTTGATTCATTTTTCATACACAGTAAGTACAGACTGAAGGTGTATTTCAGAGGAAGAACTGCAGTTTATTTGCTCACCTGTGCACACTCTGCTACGCTGCTGACAGTACCTGCGATGTTACACTCACAGTCTGCAGGAGGAAGCAAACAAACTTTAGTTCCATTTACTACATTCACATTAGTAAAACACAAGTGAGACGTGTGTGCTGTGTGTGTGTGTTTGTAGTATATCTCACTGGAGCATCCATCAGGACTGTCAGGGGACAGGTTCCAGTACAGAGGTTTGCATTTGTCGCAGGCAGGACCCTCCACATGGACGCGGCACTCACACTGGCCCTAAGAAGGTGAGAGTGACAGAAAAATGAAGCAATAAATCCCTTTCTACTGGCGGCATGACGGATACTATAGTGCAGGGGTGCTCACACTTTTTCAGCATGCGAGCTACTTATAAAATGACCACGTCAAAATGATCGATATATATGTCTAGAGGCAGAAGTACAGTTTATGGTTATAGTTCATATATTAAAATGTGCTAAGAAAAATCATAATTCAATAATATAAGTACAGAGTAGTTTAAAAATTCATAATTTCATTTATAACTTTATATAATTGTTAAAAAGGTTAACCTGCTTGAGAGCTGGAGAGCGAGCTGTTTTCTTACCTCTCTTCTATTAGCAATTAGTTGAAACAAGTGTGTTAGCCAGCTATTTTCTTTGTATTTTCGTGGAAATAAACCTGGAGATTTTTTTTGTTTTTCCTTCAAAACAAAACGGCTTAAGACGGCTTAAAATTGGAGGTAACTCGCTGACTAGCTTGTTAGTTTTGCTGCACTTAGCGCCGTAGTTTGCGCATGCGCGGTGACCTAAACGTCAGAAAAATTCAGTTGTCATCTGACTGGCTGCCCTGTGGTATCAATTAAGTAACGGGATGGATGATAGACTGACGTCTATTTTTTTAATGTCATGCGATCTACCAGTTCTACTTTTGCGATCGACTGGTAGATCACGATTGACGTATTGAGCACCCCTGCTATAGTGGTACAGTACATACTGATAAATACCACCTGCAGCATTTACACGACAGTATAATGAAAACATAATGACAAAGCACATTCAGGGCATTTAAATAGCAATTTCAGAGTGAAAATTTGAAAAAGAATGGAATATGCTAGTTTTGCTTACATGCTTACTTACTCTTATGTGAAGAAGTAACCACAGAAAATATACTGTTTTCCCAACATTATGAGGTTTTATTATAATATACTACACATTTTTAAAAAATTAAACGATACTATAAAATATCTGATCTCATTATCTCAGTTCTTTCAGTCAGGAACTATATTGCAACTGTTAACTATAATTTCCAAAACAATATTTAAGATGAGCATAAAACAAACAAAAAAAGACATGAAAACATACCACTGGTGGCTGCACTGCGTACTGAACTGAGCCGGCGGGGTGGCAGGTTCCAGCTTTAAATGACAAAGGAGAAAAACACATTAGTGACATACTGTAATGGGTTGAGTGTCAAAATGCAGCCATCGGAAACGTATTGCAGGCAAATGTATGCATATCAAAAACTGGGATGTAATTGGTACTGGTACTGTCATTTTAGATGTTTGGAAGTTTCCCAGCATGCCATTGGTCACCTAAATACAGCTGTCATATTGTCAGATATGGCAGTTGTCTTTATTCATCAATTTCCTTTCTAACTTTTCTTCCATGGTAACAGCTTGCTTTGTCAGATTTGTATGTTATTACCTTGGCAGTTGGGGAAGCCGTAGGAGCCCTGAGCGCAGCTGTCACACCTGAGACCCACCACGTTGGGCAGACACACACACTGTCCGCTCACCTGGTCACAGCTGGTGTAGCGGGAGCCTACTGCAGAACACTGGCAGGCTGCGACAGACACATTATAAACAACACTTATTAAGCTCTCTCATACTTTTCTATTATTTTGTCCACATGTAAACTCAAAGGTTAACAGGTGAACTAACTTCTCGAGAGTGATAAAGGCATCAGAAACTTCTACGTTTTGAGAGAAACCAGGCAGAAGTTTAACACATCGTTAAAGTCCAGTGACTCACGTGTGCAGCTTGGGTACCCATAATAACCAGGAGCGCACTGGTCACATGACGCTCCGCTGTAATTGGGCTGGCAGTGGCAGTGGCCTGATGCAGTGCAGCTGGTGTCCAATGAGGTGCGAGGATCACAGGTGCACACTGAGACGACAAGAAGTGAGACGTCTCGTTACAGAACCAGAAAGAATGAGGAAAATATTATGCACAAATTAAGTGAACAAGACTGTTTGTGCTGATTTTGTATGAAGATCATTATTCTCACAAGAATCTTGAATCTAATTTGCAAATTTTACTGACCAAATCAGTGTTGTGGGACCAACCCTGTCCCATATTTTCTAGCAGTTTAGTATCTTTTTCCTTATAACTATATTATTGTAGCCTTGACATTTTATCCATTTCTGCAGCTGGATTTATTCTCCCTCATATTTGAAAGGTGAGACCTTAATAAAGCATCATAAAATTTAACGAGGCAATACAACACTTCATAAGAAGGTGTGTAAAGTCAAGTGTTTCCATGTGCGTCTCCATGTGACAGCTCTTTTCATACAGTACGTGAGGATCAGCAGTAACAGATGCATTCAATCAGACTTTTCCTGACAGGTTTCTCTCTGCGTGTTTGTGTGTATGTGTGTGCGCAGCACCTTGACAGTTGGGGTAGGAGTGGAATCCAGATCTGCACTGTTCACATCGAGGACCCTGGAACTCTGGTTTACACAGACAACGACCAGACGCGTCGCAGCCTTCAGGCAGAGAGCCGACCGTACTGCAACCACACACTGGAGATGAAAGAGAGCGAGACAGACAGAGCGAGAGAGAGAGACAGCATGAAGTAATCATCCAATCATATTATGATCCAATAATAAGATGTTTTTTACTGATGTTGTTGCTCATATACAGTTGATCCAGTTCTTTTATTTGACATAGGCAGTGGCAGCTAAACATAATAAAAATATTGCCTTGACTTGGTTTTCACATTCTTCTTAACAGTCCACTGCTCTGTGATATTTACAGCTATACAAATATACAATAGTGCATATTTGCTATTGATGGCTCTTTTTGTCAACATGTCACCATCTGAGCTGGAAATGACTAATATATTTGGGTAATGGACGGGTGTATCCTACGGAGGCTACTGCTGAATAAAGTCGAAGCTTAAAATAAGATAAGATAAGATAAGATAAGATAAGCCTTTATTCAGTGGGGAAATTCACATGTCACAGCAGCACAGGGGATAGCAGCAGTTAAATATTAAGAACAAACAACAGTCTAAAAAAGGAGGTATAGACAAGTTCACATTACTTATTTACACTTTTGAGTATGGATATGAAATATAAAATATTAAATCTAAAAATATATGACCAGTATAAAATATATGACCAGTAAATATACACAATGGGCCTAAAATGAGGTAAGAAATGACAGCCTATATATGGAATATTAAATATTAAGTACTAAATACAGAATATTGCACATTGACTTGGTCAAGTATTGCACAGTGAGTGAAGTTACAAACGTCTTATCTCTGATTTCATAGAGTGTGCAGACAGGTCAATATGATGTGTAAATGGGGCCTTTATGTTTTGACTGGTGACTGTTTTCAACTAATAAACAATGACTGACAAACTATATACCCAATCATGCTGTCATGTTTAGCTGTTTAATATGATGTGACACTTATATTCATAGGTGTTGCCAATGATCACTAGATAGATAAACAGAGAGAGAGAAGCCACAGATGACTCACGCTGGCAGAGTGGGTAGTTGAAGTATCCAGGGGCACACTGGTCACACTGGCCACCCTGAAAACCACTCCGACACACGCCGTGACCGGTCACCAAGTCACATGACCCGTCCAGACAGCCGGGACCTGAACACTGACAGGCTGCAGGGACACACACAGAGTTAGAGAAATAAAACAGCACCACCACAGGATAAAATAAATAACACTTCTTATAGACAGAGAGACAAGAGAGAAGAATAGTGTCCAATATGTCTGAGTGAGTATATTTTATTTTATATAGATGGTGGTTATGTGTTTACCAGCTTCACTGACTGAAAGGAAGGTGTGAAACTATTTACAGTGATTAACACAACTGAGTGGAATGCTGTTTATTCAGGAGTGTGTGTGTTTGTGTGTGTGTGTGTGGCTGCTCCTGGGTGGTAAACTAACACAGGACACACCGATAAATAAAGTGTCTGGAATTCCTGGCTCTGTTTGTGTGTTTTGTCTTTGAGTGCATGTGAGAAGAACAAATGGCCCTGATCCATTAAACTCAACTCTAAAAGTGCTGCAATGTAGAAACTCTGCTTAGCTCACAATTATCCAATTTAAGGTCATTAAAGCAAATATTTTTTAATGCCTTTTGTGACTTGAGAAAGTGGGGAGGTGGAATTGTTGCAGCCACAAACTGCTGTTAAGGAGGACGTGTATTGTTTCCACTTCAGCTTCGACTGGAGCCTCATGTCCCAAAATCACTGGATCTAAAATGTAATTAAGGCTTCTTGTCTTAAGGCATTTTATTTATTATTACATTTAGAACTGAATACTACTTTGACATTACTGTCTTTGTATTTGTTTAATGACCTTTTTTGTTGTATTTATTCTTATTGTTTATATGCTAGCACTGAAGAAATGCAATTTCACTTCTGCTTACCGAATATTGTTGAGCAAATAATATAATATATA
>JBBMOC010001042.1:0-10000 GCA_037975185.1 Centropyge bicolor | reverse complement strand
CATTGTTTTGTTAAAACCATCAAACCCACATTCAGTCAAGTACGACCTCTTTGTAAAACACACACACACACACACACACACACACACACACACTCAGACACACACAGACACACACAGACACACACACACACAGACACACACACACACACACACACAGACACACACACACACAGACACACACACACACACACAGACACACACAGACACACACACAGACACACACAGACACACACACACACAGACACACACACACACACAGACACACACACACACACACACACACAGACACACACACACACACACACACACAGACACACACACACACACAGACACACACACACACACAGACACACACACACACACACACACACACAGACACACACACACACACACACACACACAGACAAATGAAAATCATTGCATAAACACACAAAATCTCTAATATTTTCATGTATACCTGAAAATAATCAGAACCTTTAAGGATTCAGAAACATTTGGAAACATAAGAAGTTCTGACATTGAAAATGAAAATGAAATATTTCAGATTCTGTTTCCTGGTCAGGCATTGAACTGAAGCAAATGTGTGTCTATGAGCGACTCACACCCTTTGTACAGAAGGTCAGGTTTCCTTGACTTGTATCTCTTCCCTTAATTTGAAATTTAAGATAAGATAATTCTTGATTGATCCCGCCTAAGGGAAGTTGGAGAAACAAGTTCCCTGACTGGGAATGGAACCCGGGCCGCGGCGGTGACAGACCACCAGGGATGTTCAGGGTAGGGCTGCACAATTAATCGAATTTTAATCACGATCACGATTTTGGCTGCCACGATTAAATGAAGATGATCGTCGGCGATTTTAACATTTAAAAAGCGAGCTCTGTTGCATGTGGTCAAATCAAGCACTTTCTCAGCCCAATAGTCACCAACCACCAGGGGGCGACCCATAGGTTAGGGCCTCATCATTACGCTGCCTAAACAGCAAGCGAGCAAACCCTGCAGCAGCGGCAGCTTCAAATGATTAAACTGTGAGAGAGTGCGATGTCGGGAGCAGCAGGCAGTGACAGTGAGGAGCCGCTAGTGCCTCGTAAAGGAGCAACATCTACTGTTGACTCTTTTCCACTGCGCTGGTGCTAGTGCTAGCTCGGAGCCGGTGCTTACGCGGTGGAAAGACGAAGTCAGGCACCGGCTCCGAACTAGCACAAAGGTGCTAAAAACCGGTTAACAGGCACCAACTCTTCGGGGGTCCAGAGCTCAGCGCAGACTACGTCAGAGGCTGGGGGCGGGGCTATCGTGAGTGCCGGTTGCCAGTTTCCAAATCGCGACTGGCTTTCGGGCTGGGACACACAAGCGGTAATTTTCGTTCGCCAGGACGTCCCTGGTCTGATCGCAGATATATTGAACTGACTCCCGGGACACAGGGAAGTTTTACACAAACTTTTGTGCGCTGAAATCCGGTGTCCGCGGCCTCCGCCTCGCAGTCAGCCTGAAGACCCTCTATAAAGATACATTTTCATTTCATTTTATAATTGCATTTTGCAAAAGCATATTTATTTTTTTCCCTTTGTCTTTGGGTAAATTTTAGTTTATTGTTTATGATTTATGATTATTTTAAGTTTCAATTTGAGAGAGAGTGCAATAAAAAGGTATGTTTTACCTAACATAATGAATAATCGTGATTAATAATCGTGATTACAATATTGATGAAAATAATCGTGAATATCATTTTGGCCATAATCGTGCAGCCCTAGTACATGCTATGTGACTGTGGACTGCTCTGCTCTTCATGTTGCAGTGTACTGAATGACTCTACCTTCAGCGTGCTGCCTGGGCTTCCTGTGTGACCGGGTAACCACAGTTAGCTCACACAGACAGTCAGTGCAGAAGCTCAGTCTAAATTAGACACCTCCTCTCCAGCAATGAACCATTGATTTAGTGAAAACAATCTTGAGTCGACACCCCCATCCTCCCTTCCCACCACCCTGTGTCTGATCATCCTGTAAAACATATTCATGATATTAGTCAGCTGAACTCTATATGTGTGTCATGTTGATAGTTTTTGTCTGTTAGTTGTCGGCTGCTCTATCTGTGATGAGGTACTAATACTTGTGTAGCAGCAGCCTCGACTGTGTGGCAGTGGAGCTGGATGTAGCTGGTGTCAGGAGCTGCCATGGAGCTGTGTCCTGCTGCATCGTAGCCTGGCCAATAGAGCAATAAGTACTTGTTGTCTGGAAGTAGCAGTTAGCTGTATAAACACGAGCACAGTGTATGTGAGGCCCTTTCAACAATATAAGAACAGTGAGCATCAGTGAGTCAGACAGTGCACTGAGGTTCTTGTCTGTGCTGTTCATCATGGTTTGTAAGTGGACAAACAGACACTGGATCAATGACAGTGTTGTCATTTCAGAGAAGATATGTCAGTATATTTCTGTGTGTTTCTGTGTTTGCATGTACAGTAATGTTTGTCTTTCTTTCTCAAGCAGAGGTGTGTGAGGTGGACTGTGGCAGCCATGGCGTCTGTTATGGCGGTGTGTGTCGATGCGAGGAGGGCTGGACAGGAACTGTGTGTGACCAGAAGGCGTGCCACCCGCTGTGCAGCAAGAACGGAGTGTGTAAGGAGGGCAAGTGTGAGTGTGACCAGGGATGGACAGGGGAGCACTGCAACATCGGTGAGTCAATCATACACACGCACACGCACGCACGCACGCACGCACGCACGCACACACACACACTCACACACACACACACACACACACACTCTCACACATACACACACACACTCACACACATACACACACACACTCACACACACTCACGCACACACACACACACTCTCACACATACACACACACACACTCTCACACATACACACACACACACATACACACACACACTCACGCACACACACACACGTAAGAATATTCCAATGTTATTCTATTAGAAAACAACTTGTTTCAAGGATTTTTTTTAAAATGCGTGAATGTATGTAGATTGCTGGATGAGCTGACAATGTTCCACAGAGCTTCTTGTGATGTCACACAATCTTTCTCAGTCTTCAAGTGGCCCATAAATATTCAGCGGGGTTGAGGTCAGGTGACAGTCAGGAATCTTTGTTCTTCTTTGGTCTTCCAGTAGTTCTTGCAGCGTGTGTGTGAGGGCGTTATTCTCCTGTATGATTTGATCCTTCCACAGACCCCCCCCCCCCCCCTTCATCCTTTAAGACCAGGACCAGACAGCCTTCTTTCACAGTGCTTTTGCTGAGTCTGCTGTTCTTTATTTAAGAAGTTCTGTATCTGTAATGTTGAACTTGCTTTTCTATCTCTCAGGAAACGAAGCTTAATGTATTGATCTTATCATGACCTGATCCTGCTTTGGATACAACTGCTGCCTCCTTAAAAACCTTTAGTCTGGCCATGGTTTAACACTGAGAAAGGCCCTCTTAGAATAACAGGGAGGGAGCACTATAGTTCCTTATTGACCTTGGTTCTACTCATGAATCTGATGAATTATTGGCCTCTGTGATCAGCTGTCCTCGCTCATGGTGATACTGGAGTTTATTTCCTCTTCTATTGTCTGTTTTTCTGAACTAAACACTGTCTTTCGATGTATCTTTTTTCTTTCTTTCTGTATCTTTTCCTTCTTTCTTAAAGCTCACAATCCGGACATTAGAGTCAAAGGTACAGTAGTGTTTTCTCTTCTTCTCCTCATCACTGGCTTTTCCTCCTCCTCCCTTCATCCATTGCTTCTCTCTTCATGTACTGTGGCACCGTGGCTGCTTCAGTAATAGATCACTTTATTTATTTATTTATGTATTCAGATGTTTTTTTTAACATGCACCATGACTGTTGCTTTGAACGTTTCAGAATTTAAACTTTGATCTTAGCCAAATGAAATGGACTGTGGCTTTATTATCTGTTGTTCATGAGGCAGCACACTGGGATGTTTAGAGATAAACTATTATTAAAACGAGGAGAGTGTGAGTTTTATTGTTTCTCTCAGTATGTTGTTTTACATGTTTAGTTTTTGAATGCTGTGGTTTTGACATCGATTAAAATGTCTAATTCAGTCCTTTTTTGAAACCTGACCACATATTCCAGTAATTTGTTCCTTTCTATCAAAATACTTTTATTTTTTATACGACTGCAGAGATGAACTATGAGAAGCCAGTGGTCCAGTTTACCTCAGATCTTTTACTGTACAGTATGTTGATGCTGGATCACAACACAGGGGAAACTAATCATAACAGAACTGATAAAAAAAAAAGCCTTAAAAAGAAAAACATATTTTCCACCGAACACGTTTGACCGCCCTCCTTACTCCATTGTAGATACATTATAAAATGTGACTTTCTGTGTGTGTGGCCTGGGACAGTCTGATATGTTCACTCATGGCTAACAAGCTCCGTGCCAGCACAGACAGATATAATACTGAAAGTTTCCGGTGCAGACTCTGAAATCCTGGCTCTGCTCCAGGCTCAGTTTTCTTGCAGGCTGAATCTCCTCCTGCCCCTGTTGTATCTTCATGCTCAGGCCTGCGCCTACATGTGCGTCAGTGAGTTTGAGGGTCCATCATTTGACTCACACAGTTGACTCTTTGGTCACATTGTGATTTTAGACAGGATGTTTGAGCACTTTTTTCAATAGCACACTGTGACAGTTGAAGCCTCCTCCTGTGCAGCATGGGTCTGTCTCTAGATACAGAGCTCCAGTATACCTGCTCATAGGCAGTGATGCAGTGTTGGACTATGGACAACTACAGGGTCCCAGTCAGTGTGGTGCACCCAGCCACTCCTGCTCATCAGTGGGATAAAGTGGGATGTAGTTTATGGGATGTTTGCCATAGGTTTCTGAATGGCTTCTCTTCACCTCACTAACTGTCTCTGCTGTTCGAACAAGGAAAGGCAGTTTGAGGAAAGTAGGTGAACCTTGAAGCTGAAGTTAAACGACCGAGTAGCAATCACCACGGTTACGTGTGATAAACAGAACATTATGTCAATCAGTCAACTGAAAATGTCTCAAAACATCCTCAAGTACTTTATTACTATTTTCTTACCATGTGGGTCAGGGACTTGTGAGTTACAGAAGGAGTGGTCAGAACTGTTGTAGCACCACTCAGGTGTGCTGAACGTTCATCCACCACCCACACATCTGCACTTTGTTACAGTGGAATTCAATTGAATTTGCAGCACTAAGGTCTAAATTCTGTCTAAAGTCTTCTTCACTCTAACACCAATGACCTTCTGTTGTGAAAACAATGGCGTTTTTTGATTGGCCAAAAATGGTCTCATTTAAATATAGGAAGTATAAAAAATTGAAAGCAGCCTATTTATAGTCGAATGTAAACCCTCATCCCCCCCCCCCCCCCTAAATACAGACCTCCTCTTCAAAACGCCACTCTGCACTACATTTATATTAACAATATCTCAGTAGAACCATTTCCCACTTTTGTCTCTATCTGAATGCAACTGTATTATTTCCTCTCCAAATGTTCTTGTATTTACTGGAGATGGGCAGGATCACAATCTTTAAGTAGCAGGAAAGTTCTTTTAGAATCTTTAACTGGTTCATTAAAAAAAAATATTTGTGAACTTTTTTTTCAACAGTTGCCTCTGTCCACCTGTATGATTTCAATGTGAATGAAGACTGATTTCAATGAACTGTTGTTTGACTCTATTGAAGTTCTGCTGCTGTGTCTCTCTCTGTGTTACTGCACTCCCTTGATCCCTGCTCTTTCTTCTTGTCCTCCTCTTCCTTTGGCTGCCATTGTCATCTGTCCATCTCAAAGAGTATATTTGGCAGTGCTGCTTTTGTTTCGATTTACTTTTTTTCCCTAATTTTCCTCCCTCTCTCCCTCGTGCCCTCTCCCATTCTCAGGATATAAAGGTAATTCAAGCCAAAGACTTAAAGGCCTTACTGTCCCAAAATACAACCTCTCTGTTAAAGTTAACTTAACTTTGATTCTGATTTATTCCATTTTACTTTACTTTTCCTGTCTGTTCCTTTCTCTCACTTCCTGTCCTTCCAAATGCTCTGTGTTTGGTTGTGCTGTTTTTGCATTGTCTTATTGTGTTATACTTCTCTTTTTATTTCTACTGTCAGTGTTTTATTTGTCTTTTCTTCTGCTCACTGATCATTATTAATGTCTCTGATTCCCACACACCAAACATGAACGATATGAATGAGGTTACACAAACCCACACACACACACAAACATGGAAATGCACGCACACACACAGAGATATTCCCAAACTCCAGGTGCTTTGCTCCTGTGTTGTCTTGCATCCAAAAGCCTGATATCCAGTCTATATGTTGATTCAGTCTTTCGTCTATCTGTCTTCACTCTCTCTCCCTCTCTCCACCACCTCTCCCTCCATCTGTCCATCACCCCCTGTCTGTCTCTCCAGCTAGGACTTTGATGCTCACTCTGTATGAATCAGTCTATCTGACTGTCAGTCTCACTGTCTGTTCTGTAACCGAGGAATGTCGAACAGAGGCAGAAAGTGTGGCCCTCTGGAGGCATGCAGTCCAAACCACCCTGTCCTGCACAATACTTTGTGCACTTTGTATCTGTCTGCCTGTTGTGTTTTCACATGAATTTTAACCTGTGATTCACTGATTAGAAAAGCAAGATGATTAATTTACAAGTCTTTGCATAAGGGCTTCCTTTTAAAGAGAAGTCTTTGTAGCTGGCTGGGTATTAAATTTCTTTCAGATCTGCTTAGATTTCACTTGGACAGATAATTTTGTTTTAACCTTCTCAGAATGTTTTACTTTCGAATTTTGATTTTTGTTTGTTCGATGGCCTGTTTTTCATCATGATATTGTGCAACAATAACATCTTCTTTCTTCATTTACAGATGAAACAAAACAAAACAATATAATTTGGATCAGTTTCCAATTGAAGCCATGCAGCACATGGTAGCCATTTTGGCTATTGGCAGTCTCAGTGGTTCATGTGAAACTACAACACGAGTGCATTTCACCGAAGGCTGACTGTGTGTCTGTCTGTCAGTCTGCGTCTCTCTCATGTGGGTTAATGTATTGACCTGTCTGATTTGTATAGTGATCTGTTCTCCAGTCTGTCAGTGCATTTGTTGGAGAAGGTTCATCTCTCAGGGTCAAATGCCTCTGTACACATCAGGATTTAATCAATATGGGTCTCTGAAGTCTCTGAATGTATTTTTGGACTGAAGCTGCTGACAGTGAGTGTGTGTTTACATTTAAAAACTCTTAGGAGTGTTTCCTTGAGAAGAGGTGGGAAAGAGCTTCTGAAACAGCCAACAACTGCCAGGACAGTGAAACAGTAAAACTCTTGTGTGTAAAGCCCAGGATGTTTATGATAATCATCATCATCATCATAATAATGCATATATAGGTTTTCTGTAGTCGTGTGAAAGGAAAGTGATTAGAAATTAGATTTTTCATTCACAAGTGGTGTCAGATTTTTTATCTCACTGTAATCACTGTAATCCTAACACACATACTCACATACAGTTCCACTTGCTGTTTGGCTGCCACTGACGTCCATGATTCATGATGAGTTCATAGAGCTAAAACATTCACACTGCTACAGCTTCAAACATTACTACGAGACAGTTACAGGTATTGGTCAGATATAATGGTGTTGATGATAATGAAATAAAGAAAACTTTAGACCAATGCCAGGTGTGTTCAGACTGAAAGCAAAGATCTATTTTTTTTTTTTTTTTTTTCAGTCTTTTTCTTTGCATCCTGTGCACATTGACTGCTGCACCATGTGTGCTTATATTAGCTTTTATCTATAGCTAGGAACTGATGCAGGGGCCATGGCTGTGTTTGTGTTCAGCTCAGCCTCAGACTAAAACACTAAACCCAGAAGTTTACTTCTCTTATTTCCCTCCACTCTCTCCTGTTCCCTCTAATCTGTGTGAATTTCCTCAAGGGGATGAATAAAGTATCTACCTACCTACCTACCTAATCTCTGTATATTTATGAGGACATTCATGGGGCTCCAGGAGGCTCAATCTGAACCACAGTCACTGTCCTTGGTCTGATGAGGATTTCTCTTGGTTTATTTCTGGACCGTACCACGTGTGTTTGTTTCTCTTTTGTCAGATCTAAGAAGTAAGGAATGATTTGAATGTGAGCTGTAGGATCTCACTCAGTGGTGTGTAGCACCGGCAGTGAACCCTGCCTCATGCCTTCAGAGGCTGCTCGCCCACCTCAGGCTGTTTCTGACCCTCACTGGTCATTTACTGTCCCATGACGGTCTCAGCGCTGTTTCAGAGACTTTTCCAAGCTGAGAGGCAATACGTTGTTATTTGGTATGAAAATGGTCTCTCAGAGCTCCAGTACAAAAATATCATCACCTGCCTTCAAAGATGTATATTGGTAGAAGCCTGTTTCACATCCTGATGGCCAACCACGACCCCCTCCCACTCACTGGCTTTGCTCTAACTTTTCCTACTGTGTTTGTCCCCTGTGCCCAGAGGGTTGTCCAGGCCTCTGCAACAACAACGGACGATGCACTCTGGAAGCCAGTGGCTGGCACTGCATCTGCCAGTCCGGATGGAGAGGAGCCGGGTGTCACGTAGCCATGGAAACACTGTGTACTGATGGCAAGGACAATGAAGGAGGTAAACTATATTTATCTACACACACTGGTTAAACAGATGAACAGGGTTTCCTGTTTGGTTTTATGAACATGGCCTAAAGACAGTTCACATATTTGTTCAGTTCAGGGCAGATTATCCGAATGTAAATGCAAGACATTAGCAGTTTGGGATAACAATCCAATCTTAGAATTCAGGCCATGCTGTAGACCCAGATCCAGGATTAATGTGAAGGTCACCTGCAGTTAAAGCAATTCTTATATTAACATAGTGCAAAAAGTCCTGGATATTTGAGTTACCCTTCTTCATCCATGTGTAGTACATGTGCTATGAAACATGTGATGTTAATTTGGTATAGTCTCCAGTGTTTAAAGCCCCATAATTGAATGTTCCCCACCGCAGATATGCAGAGAACTGAGAAATAAAACTTCACCCACATCAACCAATCAGCTCAAAGCCCAGTCTCATTTGACTCCCAGTAAGACAACAACAGAAAACTAGGCTTTAGCTTGAGTATGCTATCTAGCCTGTGTAGACAGTTAGTGCTGTCAACTCAGGCAGAGCGCCTACAATGCACCGAAAAAGAAAAAAAAAACACAGTAGCCAAATGCATGTAACATGGAAATCTCTCTGGGGCTTTTCAGTTGTCTCAGTTTTTCAAATAGGGACCCAGTGTTAATCTAATTTCAGAGTCCACACTAGTGAAAACAGTTAACAATCCTAACAGCGAGAAAAAACAATGGCAGAAATTCAAAACAACTGAACACACCAGTCGAAGGACTCATCATCTAACCTTATCAAAATAAAACAGGAAATCACTCTAGTGTGAATGAAAAATATGAGTCTAAAGGAAGAACTGGTAACTGTGCTGCTGCTGAAGGTTCCTCATTGATGTGCACTGTACCTGCCGTGGGTGTTAACATACAGCATGTACTTACTGTATTTCCTCAGCTGCCTAAGAATTTAAAACATTCTCTTTCCACCTTGATGTGACAGTGGGTGAAAAGAAATATCTAAATACCAATCAGGTCTGTGATGTGTTGTAAATGAGCTGCAGAGTTCAAACAGCACTGCTACAGTCTTTTATACAGAACCTATAGAGAACAGACCCTTTTTCAAACAGGAAATGCAAAACCATGCAGCTGGACATTTGAAATGAAACGTGTGCATTAACAGCACAGTTCAGAGCGGTTTCACCCTCAGTGGACTGAGACAGAGTGTCAGTCCCTAAACTAGGTTTGATAAGAGCAGTATGCTAATTGGAAGGTGGAGAACAAAGAAGAGAAGAAAGAGAAGAAAACAAGTCAGACAGAGGAGGGGCTTACTCTGTCAAACTGTCTGTGTGTGTGTGTGTGTGTGTGTGTGTGTGTGTGTGTGTGTGTGTGTGTGTGTGTGTGTGTGTGTGTGTGTGTG
>JBBMOC010001041.1:0-15175 GCA_037975185.1 Centropyge bicolor | reverse complement strand
CATAAACTTGAAATCAGCATGTTGTCTGGAGCTCTCACAAAGTTCCAGATTTTTCCTCAAAGTTTACCTCATTATCAACCTCGGTATCTCTGTGTGTTTTTTTTTTTTAATGAGGACATCTAACCTCTCTCTTTCTGGTGTTTGCTTAAGCCTCATGAAGAGCATTGCATCCTACACACACTCACACTCATACACAAAGTGCTGACAAAGAAATCACTTTAATTCTACATCTAAGCATCCCAGCGGAAAAGAAAGCACAGGAATAACAACAAGCCTCACACACACACACACACTATCATACACAGTCATACACATACAGTATATTAAGAAATACGCACCCAGATAAAGGTATACTTTTTATGAGCATGTCATACACAGGCACAAACACACCTGCCTCATTTTTAATATGCACAACAACACTCACATTGCATACACACCCAGTCACACAAACACACACACACACAATGCGTCTGAGTTACAATAAAGGGACCGAGACTGAAAATCACTGCTTATTACTTTGTCTGTACTGTAGCCAGGCTGCCAGGCTCCCCTGAGGTTGCAGTAATTGACTTGTCCAATCCCTCCTTTCAACACGTTATTCTTTCTCAGCTTCCTCCGTCCGGTGTTTGCCAGAGGGACCGAGCTGCCACACAAAAGATATTGGCCGCAATGTCAAAACTCACGAGTGGACAAAACTCTGCCTCTGTAATGAATACTGCCACGCCGCCCGCGACGGCTCAGGTTTTAATATCCCCAATGTCCACTTCCACTGCTCACAATAATGAATATTTAATGCACTCGCCATGGTTCAGAACCTTCCACTCCCCATACAAATTCAAAGGTCTGGCTTGATTCATCATGTGTGTTGGAACATCTTTTCTCCATCCCATTACAGTGAGGCTCCCTGGAGGGGGGGGGCAGCAGTTCACTCGACCTTATTGGAAAAATGTGTTTTGTTCTCTTTCCTCTTGATGAGTCCTCCTGTTGCGTGGATGGAGTGATTGTAGGTGTCAGGGGTCACAGAATAATCATGAATGTCCCACATAGACAGTGTAAGGTGACTTGGAGCATTTTTAAGGCTTTGATGAGCATGAAACTGACAGGAAACAAGCAAGTTCGCAGAAACTAAGCTAAAACTGATGGCTATAACAAAAACTAAATTTTAGAAAAACTTAAATTTTGAGGAGCGGTGATGATATTAAGTGTTCATACTTTGACCTTGATTGAAAACAAATCAATCAATAAATCACTCTTACTTGCTTTTACTTGAGCTTTCACAGCTTCCATTATTGTTCAGCAGATAGAGTTTGCTCAGTTTTCACAAAGATAGCTTAGGTGTCATCACGTGACCATGAACGCCCACAGGTATGGGGTCACAGTTGTTGACCAGCAATCAGCCGACAGCCAGGAAAAGGTCAAAGAGCCCAGAGACCATCTTTGAACAGAGACAGAGGTCACAGAGGCTGATGGGAGTTTCATTAATTTTGCAGGTATTTCAACATAAACCAAAGTATTAGTAATTGTTGTTGAGACATTTCATTCAAAACCATAAATGTCAACCTCATGGTGGTGCAAGAGGAACAGTCAGGGGTAAAGTCATTAAGAGTCATCCTCTGGGGAACATGAATGTCAACCAAATTCAAAGGCAAACTGTCCAATATTTGTTGAGGTAATTCAGTTTGGACCCAAGTGGTGGATGTAGAGCCGCACCACTCCCATGGCTAAAAATACGTCCACTAATTAGCTGTTTCTTTTACACTTCTACACTGAGCTGATGCTTTGTGTCAAAGCATTTCAGAACAAGCTCTTAACGTCCAGCAGTTATTTTGATGAACTGTTTGATGGGGCAATCCAACACTGAGTGATTCCTGATCAGATTCCTGAACATTAGCATCTTAGCTTTCTGCCCTGTTGCCTTTCACCACCTCTACCTTATTGCATGACTATTGCATGCTTCTGTTAGTCACTGTAACTTTGTCCTTTTCTTTGATCCTCCATTGCTGATGTCATGTGACCTCTCCTGCCTTTCCTTCCCTTCACCAGCCTGCTCACACCCCAAGACAGACAGTGAAAAAACTACAGGCCTACACATTAAATATTATGTATTTGTGTAGATCCTGTCTCTTGTGGAGGTGGAGGTGATTAAGCCCTATATCAGTCCCTGCCAAGTTAATGCGTGAGAGGAGTGTCCCCATCCCGAGCTGTCCCATCCTCCTCTGTCATTTTGACAGCCTCGTCTTCCTCCCAGGCAGATTCTTTGTGCAGTAAATAAAGTAAACAGAGCCTCTGACTGCGGGGTCACATGGGACACTTACATCCAAATGACAGGCAAAAACCATTTTACATTCAGTGTGATATTAGAAGTCAGTCGTGTAAACTAACAGCAGTAGGATTTTTCTGAATTACTGAAGGTTAACCAGATGGAAGCTGATAGTTTCATATGGTTTAATTAATTAAATCAACAGTCATGCAGCAAACTGTACGTGTAGATGAAGTGTGGTAGATTAATTAAGCAACGATATTTTTTTTTGCCTCTCAATCATTCCACATATCCCACTTTAGAAGTGCTCCCCATCGTGCTCCTGGTTGGGAGTTGATAGTCTAGATGAGTTTCAATCATCTTCTTTTGCCTTATCTCAATTAATTTCTGATTGCTGACACACATTGCTCTCTATATATATGTATACTGTATTTACCTACTCAGTAAAGGTAGGTAGGTAGGTAGATACTTTATTCATCCCCATGGGGAAATTCGCATGTTCCAGCATACTTCGTTTGAAAAAAAAAATGCAGTTTAAGTTAAAAGGCAAAGTACTTCTACTGACTGCAATTTAAAAAAACACACAGTAGAATTTTTTTTTAAAAAAGCACAACAGGATTAAAAGAACACGGAAGACTTTTGAGGTGCAATAAATACTTGAATATACAGCAGGATTGAAAAAACAGTATAAGGTGCAGTGTTCATGTAAAGCACAATGTCCATGTTAGTGTAATACAGTGTAATACAGTGTAAATACATTATACATTTAAGCCCAAACTGTCATATTGTTCCATATGGTCCCATCCCTCTGCAGTTTATAGGCTGTAATAGAAACATGTGGATGTACAGTAATTGAGTTGCCCAAGGCCTTGTCAGGATAACAGGAAGTAGACTTGCTTCCTGCGTGAAACAATGAGAGAAAATGCGTTCTCCCTCAGGTGCCACATGTATGTATTGTGTCCTATCTGTTCTCTGTGTTAGGCCTACATCCTGTGTGTTGTATCTTTTGCTGCAGTTGTATTGTCAGATTTGTGTAACTTTGCCGCGAGCTACTGTATCGGCTCAGAATAATGAGCAGAGTTGTCCTGGAAACTGAGATAATGTTTTCCTACAGGAAGGAGAGGAAACACAGTTTACATTCAAATAGCTTTGTTTCAAGTTTTTTTTTTGCATCTTTAATGGCCGTTAGTTGACAGCAACAAGGCGAAGCTCTGGGACTATTTTACAATGCGATAAGTCTCCGCTTTGTGATAAAACAGAATTCTGGGTCAGTCTTTTACCCAGAGGACACGGAAGAGACCCGTGCTCTACATTCAATGGCTTAATTAAATGCTCTTGTTTTAATTATATGCATTGTTTTGCATCTTTTAAAAGCTACACTTGACACTGTACAGTAGGGCTTTGTTGTGAAGATGTATCCGCTTGTCTTTTATCAGGATGAAATCTCTAAAGCAGGATGTCACACACAAATAGATATGTTGATTGAGTCCCAGCTCTGCAACCTGCAGCTCAAGTAGTTTTCCCAGAATAGTCCCGTACCGTCGTCCTCAGGAGTCGCCCTGTGATTGAGGTCTGGTAATGAGCTGAACTTCAGCTATAATTGGGTTTTACAGTGTAATTGATCTTTAAGGACAAGGCCTTTTGAAAGTTTTAATTTTCTCTCAGATTAAATCATTGGGATGTAAATGTCATGTGTGGTACCCTTTAGCTCGACGCTGAAAGCTATTTGTTTTCATTAGCGGCGCTTTGAAAAGTTGCCCTTTTTCTTGATATACTGTGTCACATGCCGTGGCGAGTTTGGCTTTTGTTTAGTGTTGGCCGATTCTCTCCCGGGCTGAAGCAGATAAGGACTGAGCCCATGTGAGAGCACGAGCCCAATGCTGAAATTTTAGAAGGTGGACAATATGTAATATTCAATATGTAGATTGAATGTTAGCCAAAATGTTGGTAACACTTTATTTGACGCCTATCTCTATAACGCATTATACATGTATTTATATAATGTATATAATGCATTATACCAGTGATTATAATGCATTATACCAGTGATTACAATGCATTATACCAGTGATTACAATGCATTATACCAGTGATTATAATGCATTATAAAGAGTTTTAATATATGACAACTATGACCAGCAATCATGAAGTATTATAATACTTGACCTTATAAGCCATTATAAAATGCTCTATAATGTGTTATGCTCATTGTTATAAAGCCTTATGATGATTTATGAGTGTTTATAATGATAGTTATACACGTTTATAAGCATATCATAAATATATGTATAATGCATTATCTATGTGGGAATTGTCAGTGAGTTGCCAACAGTTATAATGTATTTTAATACCTGACCTTATAAGTGATGATAAAATGCTTTATAGTGTGTTATGATTATTGCTATAAAGCATTATGATCATTTATGAGTGTTTATAACTATAGTTATACAGTGCTATAATGTCATTAAAACGCATTATAAATACATTTATAATGCGTTATTGAGATCAAATAAAGTGTCACCAAAATGTTCATATATGACATGTTGTGTATAGTCCTTTAAATAATTGTATGAAATTGCATCAAAGTCATCAGAGCTAAAAAAAATAACAACAAAAAAACAAACCCCTTATTGACCCAAAATCGTTTATGATGGAAGGATTAAAATTTACATCTGTAAGACTGATGACTACCTGTACTAGTCACATCTACATCTTTAATATAACAAATTAAAATGGAGTTTTCTCAGAGTGAGAAAAGAGAGGATTTGAGTAAGTTTGTGTGCTTTGTTTTCTTCACTGCAGTATTTTAACATTATGTCCGGACTTAACTTTCTTCCCACTGTCCGTGCACAGAAGTAAAAGTGTGTGACAGCCAAACACTGTCTGTATTTCTGTCCCACTCCAGTGGCTTACACTCCAGACTCCCCTCTCCCCCTCAGGTCTGCTTCTTAATCTCTAATGATGATTAATGTGGGCTGTGTGCGTATTGGCAGCACTGTGTTATTGGCATACTGACAGGGTTGTTAAGATGGATAACTATGCAAGAGTGTGTATGTATGTGTGAGTGTGTGAGCAACCACCCCTTCTTTTTTTTTCTTTTTCTTTTTTTTTTCAGCTTAGCCTTGAAATCAATTGATTTGTGTCTGGTCATGGGGGAAAATGGATTTAAACGTCTCTGATTTTCTCAGTTTGTTGAATCTGTTTTTAGTGGGTAGAGAACAATAGAAACCCTCCAAGAAACAGCACATTAAGAATTTACTCACCTCATCATATATGTTTTCTATTGTAATGTGTTTATCTGTCTGTGTGTGTGTGTGTGTGCAGGAGATGGTCCGTCGGGGGGAGATCCTGGACGACAGCATGGAGGACGAGTTCTACCTTCGCCGCCTGGACGCCGGCCTGTTCGTCCTTCAGTTGATCTGCTACATTATGGTTGAGATCACCAACTCGGGGATATCACAGGTACACACACACACACAAACACACACACTCGCCCTGGCTTGCCAAATGAGTTTCCTCTCTGATTAATTATTGTTCGGACATCTGATCAGACAAGCTATAAAAGCAGACAGGAGTCAGATGGCTTTTATGAGAACTGCTGCCAAGTGGCTCATGCTCTTCAGACGCCGCAACACTTCGTACGTGCTGCGTTTTCACTCTGCAGCATATCCTGGATATATCACTTCATGGAGTCATTAATTAGTGGCTCTTTCATATGTTCTAATTCTGTTCATTTTAGCGCCTGAAGAGTCGGCTCCTATACAGTCAGGGCTGCTTTTGCCCCACATTATGGAGAGAAAGGAGGGGTGTTAGCTTGCATTAGCTGTCTTTTTTTCAGTCTTTTCACTTGTGGTGACGGCAAGAAACCAGGCTGTCAAAAGTCACAGCAATAAGCAGTCGTGTAACCACAGCACGCCTGCCTTACCCAGCGATTCAAGCCATCAGAGTAACGTACATGGGACTAAGTTTAACAATGCTCTGCTGTTATAACTGTTTCTGTCGTCCTCCCACACAGATTATACACTAATCAAATAACAGTATCAGCACGTAAGTCAAATCAAAAACTCACTGCTAATGTAGGGGGCGCTGTCACTGCAGAAAGACAAATATAATGTTCATTTTGTCTTTTTGGTAAATACAAGTCCAACACTAGTTATATGTTATATGTCTACTGATTTCTTAGCAAAAATGAATTTGAAAATGTGTCTGATCCTCTTTCTCTCTGCATTCAGCTGCAGCAGAGGGTCCATCAGATTCTCAACCTCAGAGGAGGGTCTGTCAAAGTAGTGCGCCACATCATGAGGGGTAAGTAACTTTCCTTTCTTAAATCTAAAGTCATATATCTAAAGTCTAAAGTCATTTCTCAGATTAAATCCTGCACTCACTTATGGCTAGCTTTAGTAACAAACAGATGAAGGCAGTGTAAAAAAAAAAAAAAAAAAAATGGGGGCAAAGAATATATTTGTATTATGATGGCGCCGTTGGTAAATTCACCCTAATAATTTGCATATTTTCTTTCACAGTATTAAATCAGTGTAACAACATAGTCAGGTCAAACTGTGCACATTTGTTGTTCTGTGTTCTGTCTTTTGAACAGAGCCACTCTTCTCCCTCACTGATAAATGAAGTCCAATCAGTTCTACTTTGCTCTGCTTCCTCTGCCGTTAATCTGCTGTTATTGCAACATTTCTTCCAGATGTTTCACAAGACACACACACACACACTCTGCTGGAGGCTTTTACTGAGAAACATATGGAGGAATTGTGAATATATAAACTTAATGACTTATTAAAATATAATAAAATATACTTATATTGTGGGGTGAATTAGAAGTAAGCCGTGTCTTTCTTCAGTGGAGGCACATAATGACATTTTAAGAAATGCCCTTTAATGCATTACCGTCTTTGTTTAAGGCTGCTACCACCAATATTTACTGCATTTCTTTTTACTGCAAGTTGAATGTATGACTGATTAACAAACCAAGGTGGCTGTGTCTGAGTAAAACTCTGAATCCCTATCAGATCTGCAGGGTGATCTCATCATGACCCATAAACACAAATCCCTCATTTCTGAGAGAAATAAGATAAAAAGACTTTTATTTTGGCGGGGCACAAATACACATAATACCTACAGAGGCTGATCCGTACGCCTGAAACAACTCGTATGACTTTCAGAGAAGCATTTTATTGACACATTTTTAAATCTTGTTTCCGAGCTTTCTCACCCTGGCGAGGAAGCAACGTTTAGGGGGGGGGTGCTGGTAATAATCACTGCTCTTTGGCTGCGGTTGTTGTTTGATAGTAAGCCCATGCTGTTCGCCTGCCAAAGTGCTTGTGTTGGAAATATAATAAAACACTATGAATAATGTCATTCTTCCTTATTGTGTTGAACAAAGGAGAAGAGCCTGAGCAAACTTTGAAACGGATGTCAAACTGCAACCATAGACTCTACAAAATATGGACGTAGTGTCCGTGACGTCACCCATAGGTTTCTGAAGAGCAAAAATGAAGCAAATCGTAGTGCGTAGCCATCTTGGTAGCCTACCTCCGGTTACTCCAAATATGGACAAAGAGGTGGAGCGAGGGCGGAGCTGAGGCGGGTCGAATGAACGCTATTGGCTGAAAAAAGCCGCTGAAAAAAGCCGCTTTATTCGAAATAATCAAACTAGCTACGGCTAACCAGCTCGGTTAAATGCTAAATATCGTTGCTAGCTGGCTAACCCCACGACGATCTCTTTCTCAAACTCAGTGACAAGAATTAGCCGGGGTGACGCCCTTTAGACCGTCAGTTCATAGCTGTCAATCAAAGTGGCGCCACTTAGATTGACAGCTATGAATTGTGCATAATGATGTATGCTGTATATTTTAAACCAACGCCTTATAAAAAAAATTCGCCCCCCCCAAAATTGTCATGGAGTAGAAAAACAGCTTATGAGACTAGAGCCATGTTTTGAACCAGGCTGTAAATATGTTTTTTTTCTGTCGTAAAATCGGACATTTTAACATGGGGCTCAGATGTAATTGACTCCCTTCTGCGGCCTGCTCTAGCGGTTATTCGAGGAACTGCAGCTTTTTTGCACTTCCGCATTGGCTTCATTTTTCAGCGGCGGAGGTTGCCGCTTGACTGCAACCCTCTTTTTTAAGATAATATCCAAGCCACTGTGTACATATTTCTATCTGGTACACGTCTTCTTTGCATGCATACATTTGTACACTGGCACATGTTTAATTGGTCAATACTGGTCACACAGTCCCCTGACGTGTGGCTATTAAGAGACCTACTCAAGCAGAAGCACAGAAGAGCATATAATTAATAATATGACAGTCTTGAAGGTCATTAGATATAAAATGCAGGTGGAAAACTAATTTCTTTTTATAGCTATGGCAGCCATAAATGAACACAGAGTAAAATCAAGCGTCTGAAACATCCAAGTACAAGTGAATGTACAAGTGTTTATTGCTGTTTATTGACATTGCCTGTGTACAGATGGTGAAACAATATGCTGTAATACACCCTGGCAAATATGCATTGTAATTTAAGAAGAACAGTGACTGTCAGTGTGTCACTCATTGTTTCTTCCTCCCCCCGTCCCAAAGATTTCCTGTCCTGTCGTATTTGTTTTCTGTTTGCTTTTCAAAGACCTGGCAGGTGTGTTATTTTCCTCCTGGTGTGACATCCATCCTTCCTGTATCATTGTCGGTTAAAGCTGGAGGACGAGCCTGCGTTCACGCACCCTCTGGCTCTCGGTGGCATGTAGCACTGTAGATAGAGCCATCCGTCACGCATGGCGGTGCCAGAAAGCGTGGCACATCTCCAGTCCTCACTTTGTGTGTGTGTGTATGGGAATGTGTTCCCCTCATCTGTATATTTGCATACACATGTGCTTTGCTTGTCCGGGGAGTTTCCACACTGTGATTCTGCTTACTAACATGATTTTTTTTTTCTTCGTGTGTGCATATAATGTTTGCTCTTAGTTTGCATGCCTTCATTGTGCATACATGTCCCTGCTTGCTTTCATGTGCATATTTTTACATTTTAATACGGCTTTGATATGCAGGTGTGTACATGTTCAGTTTGTGCTCATGTGTGCCCTCCCATGTGTGTATTTAGATGCAGCACTTTATACATGCTAATTTGCGCGTTGTGTGTTCTTGCCCTTGTGTGATCTTGATGCCATTTGTGTGTTTGTGTTCATGTATGTGTGTCTTATATGGGCTGTGTTTGTGTGCATCCGTGTGTGTGGAACTGTGGAACCCTCTCCCATTTCAAGTGCCCCCGCCCGCCCAATGTGAAACTGCAGAAAAAGGTTAAGCACATGCAGAGTGTGTCGCCAGCGCTGCCATCTTGACCTTAATGGCTTGAGCTCACTGAATGAGAAGCAGCTCTGCAGCGAGGGAGGTTTTGCATGCTGGAAGGAAGAACATTGATTCTACTAATGTTGTGAAAACCTGCTGGGAGGTTTTCTTGTGGTGGGTGATGTCACAGGTAGTTAGGCTTGGCGTGATCATCGAGGAAAGACTGACTGTAAATGGCAAAAGCATTTCTGACGTTTCAGATAAAGCTAATAGATCTCTGACAAACTACTGTATTTGACAAGAATAGGAATCAGTGAATCTACTTTCTGGTGTACTTGCAGTCCACAGTAACACCATCAGAGCCAATAGAACAGACAGTCCCTGCTCAAAGTCATCCATAGTGTTGCAGCCGATGGTTCACATGACAAGTGACAGACAGAGTTTTATCAAAGAAGCTCAAACTCTGAACTGGCCGCTCGGTGTGTGTGTGAAGTGGTTGTGAATGTCAGATTGTCGGTTCCAGAAAGTTCCAGAAATAGTCCAACAAAAAGCCACTTACAGTAATGAAGTACTCTGTTGCAGCAGTTTGGCTCAGTGTTGTGTTTGCTATCACTTGTAAATGCTGGCACTTTGCTTGAAAAGCCTTGGAAACAGTTATTCTCCCCAAACAGCTGCACATGGCAGACTGAATGTTGCCGTACAAATTAGCTGGTGATTTTTCTCAAGGTGTCATGTAGAGCTGCAGCTATCGAATATTTTAGTAATTGAGTATTCTACTGAAAATTCAATCGAGTAATCGGATAAAACATATTTTTGCCCGAGGGTCCCCCAATTGGGGCTAGTAATGCTGCACATCAAATTAAACAGCAGAACCTAGACTACAAAAATATATAAGCCATTTTTACATGCACCAAACACAGCTCAAACGCCAGCTAAATGAATTATCAAATATAGAAATTAACATAGCGCCACCAAGTCAACCCACTCGCCATATTTCTGGCTATAGCGCTGTGGTACTTTATGCAAAACGGACAAACAACCCCTCAAACGAAAGCAGACAGTCCACAGATTCAAACCATATCCATCAAAGCTCTCTAAAACCAAAGCAACAGCCACAAACAACAGCAAAAAACGAAATCGCTTTGTCAAACTATAGTCGTTAAATTTCTCTTACCTTAGCTGTTTCGCCATGAAAAGTTTGTTTTATCGGTAAATCCACACCGGAAACAGTTAGCGCTACTTCCTTAGCCACAATGCAAACAAACCGGATGTCTCTGGGAGGCTTTGTTTACCTATGGGAGGGGCCACGGGATTGGCTGAGGCAAGCTGGCACACTAGTTGCCTTCTGGGGCTTCTAATTGGCTAACGTTGCTGTCAATCTCACTTTGGCTGTTCCTGTATTCTATTGGCTCTAACGCTTCAAAGGAGGCGTCGATCACTGGAATCAGCCAATCCATGACGGAGATACAGCCTCGTATCCACATACAGCTCCATATTAGTTTTATCGGCTTTACGCACAAAGCGCAGGAGCAGAATACACGAGAAAACTCCTCGATCATTTTTTGTAATCGAGTTGTGTATTTGCATGTTCCTCAGGTCTTCACACACTCAGCTGTGTCAGTGACGACCTCTGCCTCATTTGAAAACACTACAGGATCATGCGTGCCAGCTGTCCATTGTGCAGCTGGATCCGACCAGTTTCAGACTGGTTCAAATGAGTCGTGGTGTCCCAGCTGTGGCTGTAATCACACTCTAAGCCCTACAGTGTGTCCCTCTCCTTGGCTGCCGCTGCAGAGGCTGCTCCTGGAAATGATTCTCCTTGTACTCGCGGCAGATCAGTCCCAGTCACTGACCTGAGTAATGGCCATGCTCAGTACTGTATTGTCCTCTGCCGCGTTGCTGTGGTGACAGGAGGAGAGAGTAGCGGCATGCCAAAGAAAAGCTTCTGCAGAGAGTTGAAGAGTCACAGAATCTCTGACCTTTCTGTCTGTGTGGCTGACTGCGCCGCCATTTATAGACACACACACACACACACACACACACACAGGCACAATGACAGGCCGGCGATGAAAGAGGCTGTCGGTTTTCATGTTGTTGTTGAGTCGCTCTCCCAGCGTCCCCTTACCTGCTTTTCTCAGTCAACCTTAAAATCCAGTCATTTTTATTTCCTTACATTACACTGTAACGCCCTGCACAGCGCCGCCATTCATGAGCGCCGTACAGAGGGTATATCTGTCCTCCAGACAGTGGCCCAGACTCACACTTCTATAACTCCACTCCCAACTCTCTGCGCTCCGAGCCCGGCTGTCCTCAGAATACCCAATGATGGAGTGACCTCCGTACTCCGGAGTTGGACTACTGTCACACTGTGTCTCCCGAACTGAAAACTTCTATCTCAAGAAACCGTTCACGTACTGTTCTGCTCTGGCTCCCTTCTGACTCTCCTCATATCTGATGTTGCTCTGGACTTAAATACAGAGCTGCCTGGTTTATTTCTTCACTCATGCAGTGCTGGAAAGTAACTAAGTATTGTCACTCAAGTACTGTAGTCATGTGCAATTTAGAGGTACTTTTACTATATTAACTATTTCCATTTTATGCTTTACTGGTTTCTTGATTTTTCAGACATTTGAATTGTTTACAATCTCAGATTTATCTCAAGAACCTCTGAACTAAACTTCGTATATAGTAGGTAAAACGAGCTACACCTCAGTTAGCTACAACAGTAAAATGATTCTTATGCTTTGTCATGTACAGTACTTTTATTTTTGATACTTTAGATATAGTTTGGTGATAATGCTTTGTTGACTGTTGAGAGCAGTCAGGTTTTAAACACATTTCCTGGTTACCCATATTTGGGAATGAAATTAAAATGGAAGCAAACTGTTAAAGTAGCTTCAACTTCCCCCCTTTGTCAGGATGTACTTGTCATAGATGTGAACTGTGCAGATTGATTTGGATTCAGATGTAATCACTTTTGGTTTTACCTCCACATGAAATAGTTAAGATAAACTGGCTTGTTTACAGCCTGATTGATCATCTGAATGCTTGTTCCTTCAGTCATACCTTGTTTTAGAGATCGTGCCATGCTCCCAGATCTCAGTCACTGTTACACTGGTCTGTACACTGTTAGCACTTCATACAAATGATGGTTAAGACTAGTTGTAGTGAACCAGAATGATCTTAATTGAAAGTCTGTTTGTGGTCTTCCAGCTCTCATAAAGACAGGTAGTGTTGTTCCCCCATATCTCATTATGTCTGTCACCATCCTTGACGTGGTCTCTATTAACATTAAAACATCCCTCCCCCCCCTCTCAAAAACCAAAATCTCCTCAGTGTCTTTGACAGCCATGTTTTGTCCGTCTAAACCCTGGGAGCTCTTGTCAGAAAAGCCCCCTTCATTCTCTCCCAGAGAAAAGTGCTCTTTCTCATCTCTCTGTCTCCACATCCCTGGCTTTAATGTGTAATCCCTGCCTCAGAGACAAAACGAACGGGCCGGACTCCGCTGGGGCTGCAGCAGCTGCAACTTTCTCTTTCTGCACATTAGACTCACAAATGGACCGTCTGACGGTCTCCAAGGCCTCGTGTGGGAGGCAGACGCTGGAAATGAAGAAAACAGTTCAGAAGCACACAATGAAGCAGGAGCAGTGAGCGGCACACCTGGGCTGGGTACTGCTCACAGTCATGGGACCTCTCCAGATCTATAAGCATCTTTTCAAAGGCAGATCTTGAAATTTGAGTTGGTGCTACAGAGTGACGGACAGAGCGAGACGGTCTAGACTGGAGTGAGAGGCTGTTGAATAACGGCACTTTAATGCACTGTCTCAGCTGCGTCCTTAGAAATACAAAGAATAGCTTCATGTTATTCAGAAGTGAGCACAATGAGAGTGAAAAGTGCTCTCTGTTTCCTGAAGTTACAGCATCTCTCTGCTCCTTCCTTCTAATTATTCAGTGTTTTAAATGGGGGTAAGAGAGATCATTGCTCACATTTCCCACTGAGGAACAAGGCTGGATTACACATAGCAGATAAATAGGGCAGCTGCACTCGCTCACTCTAATTTCAGTCTAAATTTGTTTGTTTAAATGAAGAGTGTAACCAAATACTACTTCATTGTTTACACCTGCACAGATACTCTGAACAGATACCTGATGATCTGCTGTAACAGCTTCTTCTCAGAGGCATTCAGTCCAATCTAAACATCAGACATCAGACAACCAGCAGAATTCACTCTGAACAGTGTCAGGATCTTAAATATCCATGAGGGATACGCATCCATTCATTCATTCAGAAATCAATAAATAACTGATAATCCATAATGTTCCATGAGTGTCATCAGTTTTAGCTCATGATCAGATGTAAAGCCTGACAAACTTGACAGTAACAGTTAGAGAATGTCTCAAAAGTGCACAATAAGGAATCAGAGGAGCTTTTCAGATTTGGCTTTTTCATTTTTTCTAATTTTTTTTTAGAGCTGAAAAATGAACTATTATGTGCTGTTTTTTGTCAATAGTCTTCTTGTCTTTCATCATAGACTCTTCAGACCAGCTTCATATTGACCTGGGCCTCATCCTGTTATATAAAGAATCAGGTTTAAAGAAAGTGATGCAATGTAGTCTAATGTAATTTTTTTTTTTTTTTTTTTTTTTTTTTTAATCTAAACTAACAACTTCCAGTATGAACCACACCCAGTCTCAGGATAAACTGGATATATTTTTGTGGTATTAAAGGATACAGACAGTAGCTCTGTGTTAGTAAAGCTGACTATTTTCTAGGACTATGTAACAAAAACATAATGAAACAGAGCTGATTAACAGAAAATTAATCAACAACTGTTTTGTTTAAAAATCAATAGACTCAATTTTCAAGCCACATATTTGCTGGTTCCAGCTTCTAAACTTTGAGGATTTGCTTCAGTTTCTGTGATTCATATCACTGTAAACTGAGTGGATTTTGTGAGTTTGGTCATGTTTTTGTGCAGCTCGATTTTTTCCTCTATTTCTACATAATCTTTCTCTGAGGAATAGTTTCCTTTCACTCCTTATTGTTGGTGATCAAATGACTAGAAGGTCATTCTGTTGTTGAACTCTCGACTTTCCTGTTCGGGTGTTTCCTCCGTTCGGTTGATCTCAGAGGTCAAACAGCCGCCACGCCTCTGCTGTCAACTCCTCTAATCCTCTCACTCTTCTTCTCTTCTCTTCTGCAGAGTACGCTGAGAGCATCGGCGACGGGAAGAGCGACGAGTTCAAAGAGGCCGAGCGCAAGAGGATCATGGACCTGGTGGACAACTTCTAATCTGACTTTCTCTCTGTCGCTCTCTCACACACACAGATAATATGTTCTTAAAGAGAACGTATTGTAGAAGCAGGAGGAGTTGGAGAGCAGACGACTGAAACACAGCTACTGTTTATTTCCTGTACTGTGGCGTTGAACACTGTGGGGGGGCGGTTCTGGACTTTTGCCGAGATCCGCAAACTTAATATCTCTCCCTCCGATCTGCAACGTTACCTGCTTCCTTTGTTTTTGGATTTACGTGTAAAATATTTTCTAATAAAACATTTGGTATTAAAATCCGCATTGCATGTTTGGTTTGTTTGATGAATGTCACGGTTTAGCGAGTGA
>JBBMOC010001040.1:0-15185 GCA_037975185.1 Centropyge bicolor | reverse complement strand
ACTGAGTTTGGGAAAGAGATCGTCGTGGGGTTAGCCGGCTAGCAACGATATTTAGCATTTAACCTAGCTGGTTAGCCGTAGCTAGTTTGATTATTTCGAATAAAGCGGCTTTTTTCAGCCAATAGCGTTCATTCGACCCGCCTCAGCTCCGCCCTCGCTCCACCTCTTTGTCCATATTTGGAGTAACCGGAGGTAGGCTACCAAGATGGCTGCTCACTACGATTTGCTTCATTTTTGCTCTTCAGAAACCTATGGGTGACGTCACGGACACTACGTCCATATTTTATACAGTCTGTGGTCTCACCGAGCTGAGAGACGGAGGAGTGACACATTCGGTCCTTTATCATGGGAGGTTCTGCACAAAGATGGAAAAGGACTGGATGCAGAGGATGAAAGGCATTGTGGGGGATTGGAAGAGATTAGCGCAGGAAAGCAGTTATTTCGAGTGCGCTGTAGTGGTTTTCGGGTGATAAGTGAACAGAGGGCTGCGGGGGCGTGGTGCGTCCGCACTCGGATTGATGAGTTGGCGAATTGGGCCGGCGACGGCGGCGAGGGGAGACAGAACCCTGCCATTATCTGGAAATGAGTTACATGTCCTCCCCCGCGACCCGGCCCCTGTCACACACCCCCGGCTGAATGATAAGAGCTGTCCGGACGCGCCGCCGAGGGACGGCCGCACACACAAGTGGACACAAATATAAGATATTTTGTGGAGGCGGTTGTTGGATGATTTATTGGATTTTTGTCGACATTTGTTCTAAAAAACTTATTTTTGGGAAAAATGGGGCTTTTTCAGAAGAAGCTTATATTAATGTTTGTCAGACCCATCGGAGAAGGTTTCAGCACTGTTACAGTTAAGGTCACACTGAGTTCCAGTGAACTATAACCAAAGTGACAAACAATTATGTGACAAGTTATTTTAAACACACAAAGTCTTGGACTCACTTTTCAAAAACAGAGAAGAGAAAATCATCAAAAATAGTTAGTAATATCGTCTCCACTGGATTTACTGTTTCTTGTGCAATAGGACGTCACTATGAAAACTACAAATATATATATATATATATATGATGAACAGCAGACAATATAAATATTCTGGCTCATCTTAAACAGTCTTTGTCTTGCACAATTAGTCACATCGTTAGATTTTTCTATATTTTTTCTCAGTAAAATTAAGGCGTCTGTCGTCAGCACCGATTCAGTGATGAAAGTTTGGTTTTTGGGGACATTTTCTTCTTCTTCATTATTATCATTATTTGCCACATTCAGGCGCTCCACCAACAGATATAATTAAGTCTTCCTCCACTGATATTAAACTCAAAACTTATGTAACGTTGTTGCGCTGCGGCACGACTCAAAACACAGAAGCCACAAAAGGGCAGATTTAATTAAAGGAGACTTAGAT
This sequence comes from Centropyge bicolor, assembly GCA_037975185.1. Taxonomy (NCBI): domain Eukaryota; kingdom Metazoa; phylum Chordata; class Actinopteri; family Pomacanthidae; genus Centropyge; species Centropyge bicolor. The sequence goes on along the minus strand of JBBMOC010001040.1, from coordinate 13,780 downwards.
AAAGTTGGAGACAGCAGGCTGGTGGAATCAGCCTGGGTAAACAGCTGGAAACACATGTTGTGTAGGCAGCCTGGTAAACATGGATGATCTGACAAGTGAGAGAAACTTTTTTTTTTTCTAGAAGTCTAATGAAATAATTGAAGGCAGCTGGAGACAGACAGCAGAGCTGATGAGGGAACGAGCCACAGGTGTGAGGAGACGCCGGTGGGCAGGTAACAAGAGGAGGATGTGATACAATGACAGACACTAGAGGTGGGCGGATCGATCCAAATATCGATAGTATCGATACCAAGTTGGTATCGCTATCGGATCGATACTGGCGTGGTGAGATCGATACTTTAATGTCAGTTTCGCTCTTGTATGTGCTTGTGTGGTCTCGTCAAAGAGGCGACAGCCAGGTCGCTGGACTTGCTGCTTCTTCTGTCTTGTGTCTTGTCTTGTGCTCTGATATCTCTCTCTCTTTCTCTCTCTCTCTCTCTCACTCACACACACTTTTATTGTGGTGTGATAATTTTGTACATTATCAATTTAATTTTATATTTGTATTGTAGTTTCTCAACACTCAAAAAAGATTTTGTTTTAATTTGCTCTCATATAGTATTTTTTTTGTTTTTTTAAGAAAAAAATGCACACATAACAATGTTTAACAATGAAAACTTTTTACTTACTGCTCTATTACTTCTGTTTTTGATAATAAAGTATTTTGCAGTTGCCTTTAAACTTTGCCCAAATTCTGTCCTTGGTTTTAACAAAATAATCCCGAGGAAAAACCACAAAAACACCTGAGGGTCAGCAGTGTGATGGTACATCAACCTTAAATATTAAAAGTATTGGTATCGGTATCGGCGATACTGGCCCTGTATTTACTTGGTATCGGATCGATACCAAATCTTGCAGTATCGCACACCTCTAACAGACACCACAGTTTATTCATTCACTTCCTGTCAACTGAGCCACGACCACTCTACGACTCGACATTGCATCTGTCCATGTTTTAAATAAAGTTCACGTTCTTTGCACATGTTCAGTGGAGATGGGATCGAGCATAAACGTCCATCCTGAACTTCACCAGTAAAGTTGAAGGACTATAATTTTCAGCTGTGTCTTTGTTGACATTTAGCTGCTGTTAGTGATTTGCCATTTTCCCCCAGAAGCTGGCAGCTGTGTTTAAAATGAACAGGTTCAGTTAAATGTCTGAACAAACGAACTAATTCTACTCTGGTTTCAAATCGTCCACCAACAGAGATGAAAACATTTGATTCTTCTGACGGACGTTGTTCTCGTCATTCTTCCATCGCGGCTGTAAAGTGGAGTCGATACTAGAAAACATTAGACTGCTTTCATGATCAATAAGGCAGCACTCGCAAGTCATGTTCCTGTAAGTCTGCAAATTCCACCTCAATTATTTACATAATGATCAATAATATATCGTCAAAAATCAAAAGTTTTCTTTGTTAATACTTTTTTCAGATAAGTTACTTTGCTCCCAAACCTTTAGCTGTAAATCAAATCTTCTGTACTAACGAGAAATAAGTGCATTGTGCTTGTTTTTGTCCTGATGTTTTTTTAACTGCTCGTTGACCGTGTCCGCTCGCTCGCTGGGGAAGTGTTCGGAGGAACGCCCTTCGGTGGCCATTGTGTGATGTGGCCCCTATCTGAGGCCGTGGACCGGAGAGAGAGCGGCTGTTTCTCCAGACGCAGACGAGCCGTTCTCTATTTCCAGCGCCACAACAAACACCAGGGTATAAATAGAGACAGGAAGTTATTTTAGCCTGCTTATTATCAATAGAGAGTGGAGGGAAAGTCGTCTTGTGCTGAACAGAAAAGCCGGTGATTTATCCTGTTTTAGCTTATTTCATTCATAGTTTCAATGTTTGACTGCTTTAAAATAAGTCTGTTATTTTCTCAGCTGCTTCGAAGTGAAAACTTTGCAGCAGTCGAATCAGGACTCGTGGATCCAGGAATCTGCACATTCTTTGCTCTGGGTTTAACCTTGGCCCTGGTGCTCTGGCAGCGGTCAGCTCGGCGGCGGCCCGGCCAAATGGAAGTGCCAATGTGCCGGAGCAGATATGGAACTGGTCTCTGTTTGTCTGATGGCTGTGGGTCTGTGTTCCAGAGGAGAGCAGCTCCTGCTGATAAGAGTCAGGCTGGACTGTATTTCTCTCTCCTGAGCAAAACAATGGTGTTAAAGAAGCATTACAGGACAATATTATATGGCTGCTTTGGATTTATGTTGAAAAAAAAGACATGAATGCTAAATCATAGACTGTATAAAATATGGACGTAGTGTCCGTGACGTCACCCATAGGTTTCTGAAGAGCAAAAATGAAGCAAATCGTAGTGCGTAGCCATCTTGGTAGCCTACCTCCAGTTACTCCAAAGAGGTGGAGCGAGGGCGGAGCTGAGGCGGGTCGAATGAACGCTATTGGCTAGAAAAACAGCTTATGAGACTAGAGCCATGTTTTGACATTTTAACATGGGGCTCAAATGTAATTGACTCACTTCTGCGGCCTGCTCTAGTGGTTATTGGAGGAACTGCAGCTTTTTTGCACTTCCACATTGGCTTCATTTTTCAGTGCCGGAGGTTGCCGCTTGTGCTAAATATGTGTCTACAACATAACCTCTGAATTCTCTCCTGGTTGACTCATCAGTCCGTCCATCCCTCGCTGTATTTGCTCCGACACAGACGGCAACCAGGACATTTTGTTTCATCAGCAAGTGTCTCTTCTAATTGCCTCTCAAACCCTGTGGAGCAAATTAAAAAGTTTGCCACATTCTGCTCGCTTGCATTTTCTCTTTGTTTCCGCTGCCGCATGTGTTCCGATTGGTCGTCACCCCGGGACCTCGTCGAGGATGAAGAAGAATCACAGACAGAGCTGATGCGTCTGCGGTCGACCACACGAGGATTCTGGGAGGACAGAGTGTGACCTTTTCTCTGTGTGTCATCACATATGAGCTTCACATACACATAGATTTTACCTACAGTAGATACAACAAACAAACTCTATGAGACAGAAGAACTCAGTGAATGGGTTTAGCTTAAAGATGCAGTAATATATTTGCTTTTCTCTCTTTGGCCAGTGGAAGGCGCTATAAACACTTTGACCTATGACCTATTATCGCAGACACAGAGCGATATTAACCTTCATCTCATGAAGGTAAGTCCAGTTCTCCCTTTAGCTCTGTCTCTCCTGCTCTTTACCTGATGCTAACTGTTCACCTGCTAACTGTTCAGCTGCTAACTGTTCAGCTGCTAACTGTTCACTTGCTAACTGTTCACTTGCTAACTGTTCACCTGCTAACTGTCTGTGTGCTGGTGTTGGTGCTGAGCAGGTCGGGTTTTGTACAATATAAAGATAATATCTCCAACATGCTGATCATGTTTCTCTCAGCAGCTCATTGAATCATTATTGAGGCAAAGTTCTAAAGTGATCTGAAAAAAAAAAAGTAGACATTTGATCTCAACATTTATACATTAAACAAATGACACAGGATTAGTTGGTTCCACTAAACTCCTGTATGATCTGATTCCCGAATTTCCCCTATGGGGGATCAATAAAGAATTATCTTATCTTATACAGTTCATATTATGTTATATTATCTTTATTTATTTTCTGTTTTTGTTAAATACATTTTAAGATAAACATTATGTTCTTTCCTTGAGCATTAATACATTTAGCTCTGCGTTTTAAAAAAGTGTTCGACTTAAGAATTAAATAGCTTTTTTTTTTTTTATCAAGTCTAAACTTTCACTTCTCTGAGGCGAAGTTTTACATACTTACACTTTGAGCTTCAGACAAATCTGCAATGTATCTGAAATCTTTTGTTCTCCAACAGAATCTCAAACTTAACTTGAATCCTAGTAAAATCCCTGAGCCTGTTATGAAGAGATTTTATGTTTGTTCAGCTATATAATTTTCACATAAACACATTTTACCATCACACTAAAATCTTCACACTATGATTCAGAGGATGGATGGAAACGAGTCAGGATACAACGCCCACTGTACGGCGACGTCTTCCTTTCTTATATTTTCCTTTCCGTTCACATAAAATATTTTATTGCTTTAATTGTACGTCCGTAAGTTTATGAATGTAATATCACAATGATTTTTATGTCACGTACAGAATGTTTGTTAATCCGAACAAACCCAATCACATAGTTTTGTTTCACCACGTTAAATGTGTTTATTTTTGTAACCATGACGATGAAGGTCACCTGACTTGGATCTGCTTCCTACAGAAATTAATGGGAAGGATTGTTGTATCACCTGTAAACAGACTCAGACTTTGGCGTCTGCTTTTGATTTGTGAAGTCGTGTTATTTGTCCCCAGATTGAAGAGGCTGGGTTTCCCCTCGTCTAAAGGAAAGAGACTCCAACCAGGCACTAATGGCTCCCACTAACACAGTCTGCTCACATTTGCTCACTAAGTGACTTTGCCAATCAAAACATCATTTTCCGGTGCACACCTTCTGTTGTTCATTTGGCAGTGAAGCGTCAGTCTGCTGTTCTGCTCCAGAACATCTGAACGGCTGAAACTCGGCGTCCTCTCCTGCTACTACAACTGTTGTGTATGGGCTGATTTCATGCATGGATCGAGGGGGGGGTGGTGGTGTTTGGACGGAGGAAGGAACCAGCTGTGAATGACAGGAAGGGGCTTTGCATTGGAAGCGAGATGCAGGACTCCATACGGTGGCATGACAGACCCTGGGAAAGCTCCCTACACCCAACACCGTCACCCATCGAGACAATACAGCTGGGTGCTGCACAATGACGAGCCCCTCCCAGAGAGAGAGAGAGAGGCTGAGCACAGCACGAAGGGAGGGAGACGAGGCTCTGCTCCTGCTCTCTCTCTCTCTCTCTCTGTATGTGTGTGTGTGTGTGTGTGTGTGTGTGTGTGAGTGCATTCGTCATATCTCTCTCTGTCTGAGAAAATTCCTCCGACTCCATATTTTCTCTCTGATTACGACTCAAGAGCGCCCCCCATGGGAGGAACATGAATATTCCAGCCGGCAGTCAGAACCCATGAGTGTCACACAAACACACAGAGAGAGAAATAAATTTTGATCTCGACGTGTTGAGCTCATTCAAAGTTAATTAATCGTGTTCGCAGATCAAAACCGTGTTGTAAAAGGTACAATTATCCCTTTTGTGCCTCAGTTTGTCACTCTGTGTTAATGTGACTTAGACTGATCCTGGTATAATGAGTGAAAACAACTTTTGAGAAATGACGACTGTATTGTCACAAAAGTTCCCAAGTTAAAACAGTAAGTAAAAAGAAAAAATGTATTAGCAAGTGATGTCTCCAGAAAAGCTTCTTTGAAGTAAGGAGGAATTTAAGGAGGGAGATGAACGAATCAGCAGCATCACACTGAGACCTGACAGATGATGAAGACCATGGAGTCCACTGCAGGTCAGAGGTCAGAACATTCAAAATAGATCAGACAGGAGGGAAAACTGAAAAATGAGCTCCTCTGTAATGTCATTAAAATCCCTCAGTGAGCAGGAGCAGTGAGTCTGTACAGCTACGGCAAGCACAGTGGGTCAAAGTTGAACCAGGAAGTCACTCTGTAAACCCACAGGTCCCCTTGTAATTTTACTAACTTTATTTTCTACAAAACTAAATTTGACAATCGTGGAAATTTGCCGGTGCCCCCTGTGACTCCGCCCCCTCGTGTCTGCACTCTCAGATACATTGGTCTCAGCGTTCTCAGAACTGATTGATGGCTGGAGCCACAAAAATAAGACCCGAGGGGAAATAATAATTTCCCTTTAATGAAGGGGCCTCTGAATTAATGCAGGGCCCAGTTAAGGACCTTGTCATTTCAATTACAGTTGAAATTAGAATTTAGTGGTGAATATTAAAGGCGGTGAAGCCGGAGCTCGGGGGGGTCGGGGGTCTCAGGGCGGATGCTTGTTCTGCCTGGTCCAGGTCTGTGTCTCAGACTGATCGGGTCTATTCTGGAAATGTGTAGCTGACAAGATGTACTTTTAAAAATGCCACAAAAATTGAACTGATCTCGAACATGATGCTGCATTTACAGGACATGTCAAACATGTTGTTGAGCTCCATGTTTTATATTCACACTCTAATTATTCTTTACACTCTGACACCAATTTACTGAGACCACAAGTGAATGTAATGTGCTGTGGGAATAGTGACGCTACGACGGCCGCCCGCTCATATTAAACCAGCACACACACACACACACACACACAGAGGCATGCCCCTGAGGATACACATGTTCATGTGTAAACACACACACACACACATACATCAACATGCATCTGCTGTGTACAGACCCCTGCCTCACACTTTGCATATTCACACCCACCTCCAGATGAACACATGCAGGTGGAGCATCATGACATGTGGGAACAAAAACACACAGTGAGCACACACCGTAAACACAGATGTATTGTACATTCGACCTACACACACACACACACACACACACACACACACACTCATAAACATGCTGAAACATCCACAGTCCCTCCCACTGGTGGATGCACACACACACTCCCACCTCCCCAAACAGACTCTCACACTTCCCACATACAGTCGCACTCCCCACATTTACACACTCTCACACTACCCACACACACACTGACACACACTACAACATGGACACACACACAAGTCACAGTCCAGCATCGGTTCAGATAGCGTTAGCGTCAGAGCCTCACTCAGGCTGCGTTCCTTCCTCCCACAGCTCTCCATCACTGCCTCGCGCCGTGAAGGGGGCTTTGTTGGCTTGTGTTTCCTGGACAGTCTCAAATAGAGCCCCCCCCCCCGGTCCGGCCCGAGCCCATCCCCTCGGCGCTGCGACGTCGTGCAGACGCAGAGCGGAGGCTGTCGGCCCGGCCGCCTGCCTATCATTCCCCGCAGGGCGTAAATCAGCCGAGGCCGGCGTGGCTCGACTGCGGGCCGCGGCGACGACAGATTTACGAGAGGGCAACCTCCTGGTGAACCTGGCCTGTGCTTCACGTCCACGCCCGGCTTCAAAGCCCGAACCAGAGGCTGACATGCCGTGCTGAGGTTTCCATAAAAGGATAAAAAAAAGAAAAACTTCAAGGAATTTTTGAGCGAACTTGAGATGAATGAAGGAGTTAATGCTCTGAGCCATTGGGGGGGGGGGGGCAGAAGCTCAGTCTGTGGGGACCTGGCTGAGGAACCGGAGGGTGGCCGGACCAGTCAGACCAGAGTGTGAGCTGGGAGGTGGAGAGGCCAGCTCACATCCTGGGCACTGCTGCCCTTCAGCAAGGCACCGACGCCCCAACTGCCCCGAGTGCCGACTGTGAGGCAGCAGCAGGACGAACCAGCTAACGTCTATAGGACCAATGTGTGTACAAACCATAGACTGTATAAAATATGGACGTAGTGTCCGTGACGTCACCCATAGGTTTCTGAAGAGCAAAAATGAAGCAAATCGTAGTGAGCAGCCATCTTGGTAGCCTACCTCCGGTTACTCCAAATATGGACAAAGAGGTGGAGCGAGGGCGGGGCTGAGGCGGGTCGAATGAACGCTATTGGCTGAAAAAAGCCGCTTTATTCGAAATAATCAAACTAGCTATGGCTCACCAGCTAGGTTAAATGCTAAATATCGTTGCTAGCCGGCTAACCCCACGACGATTTCTTTCCCAAACTCAGTGACTACAATTAGCCAGGGTGACGTCCTTTAGACCGTCAGTGGCTAGTTGTCAATCAAAGTGGCGCCACTTAGATTGACAGCTATGAATTGTGCATAATGATGTATGCTGTATATTTTAAACGAACGCCATAACTATCAAAAAATTCGCCCCCCCCAGAGTTGTCATGGAGTAGAAAAACAGCTTATGAGACTAGAGCCATGTTTTGAACCAGGCTGTAAATATGTTTTTTTCTCTCGTAAAATCGGACATTTTAACATGGGGCTCAAATGTAATTGACTCCCTTCTGCAGCCTGCTCTAGTGGTTATTCGAGGAACTGCAGCTTTTTTGCACTTCCGCATTGGCTTCATTTTTCAGCGCCGGAGGTTGCTGCTTGGTGTGTACAGGTGTGTTTGAGTGTAAACATGGAATTTCCTCCAAATAAGAGATTAATCAAGAACTTTCTTCTGCTAATTCTTAAAAATTTTTGGGAAAAAAACTACAAACACACATTGAGGAGTCTGTTCTTTCACAACAGCCCATTGTTGTACCTGTAAACATTCAGCAGCCAGTCAGATTATTTTATCTGATTTCACTTTGATATGATGTTGCATCATCACTGAGTTTCATTCTTAGTAACCAGATCAGACCAGAATACGGACGAGGCATCGTTGGAAGTCGTGTTTCTGTCCACCTGAAATATTAAGGTCAAATATTCATTCTCCTTTTAGCTCTTTTTTGTCTCCACCAACTCCTAAAAAATGTTAAATGATAGAAAACGTTAAACCTTTAAAGTTTCGATAAACTAAACAAAATGTAAATCATGTATATTATGTTTACATGTGGATGTATACATGTATTTTTTAAAAACTTTTTTGGCTTAATCTTTCACATCCCTTTGATATCAAGCGCAGAGTTTGAACAATGTGGCCGATCGCTGCTCCGCATTTACATCAGATGAACTGGGGACTGTGGGGGAAGGAATTTATCATCATGTCGTCTGACACCAGGATGTGTGCTATGGGATTTCGCTCCATCAATTGTTCTAACTAATGGATTCAATTTGCTCTTCACTCAATGCTATAATTTGCTATTCAAACATCATGTGCAACAATAAGCCATTGTCTGCTCCTCCATCCATATCTCATTAATTAGACGCAGACGGCCTATAGAACGGTATGACGTGTGTGTGTGTGTGTGTGTGTGTGTGTGTGTGCAGTTTTAGATGTTGATTCCATTCTCTGGCCGAGGTAGAGGAGAAGGGGAATGCCCACTTAGTTCTCCTCAGATGAGGTTATCGGTGCATAATTACAGGAAGAGTCAGCGACAGAAAAATACAACAATAACAAACTTCCCAGAGACTGTAAAGAAAATAATTAGCCTGATCCTGGAGCTTGTGACAGTTCATCACTTGAGACTTGACAGCTCTAGGAGCAAACACCCTGAGTCTACATCAGAGTCTAATTCATGTTCCTATCATGCCGAGTGAACTTACATGCAAAGATACACACACGGATCCTGGAGGTAAGAGGACACTTCCTGCATGTGCTCGGCCACATTAGCATTCAGAGACATGCACTTTCTATTTGTTTCTGTCGTCTCCTCGCCGCCTGCCTGACGTGATCATCGCCGCCAGACTGATCGGCCACAAACAGAGCACAAGCTGAAAAAAAAAAAAAAAAAGTCATGATTAATGTGCTACAGAGCTAAATGAAGAATGAACACGCTGGTGTGTATGTAAGGTTTCGCTCACCTGGCTTGACCCCACATGCTTGCACAGCTTGCACATGAGATAAGATAACCTCTGCAACTTTAGCCAAATCCCAGCCCCTGTGTGTGTGAGAGAGATATTAGGGGAAAGTGACATGTTAATTGAGAATGTGCTCTGCCAGGGGAAAGTGTGCAGCCGCCTCATGACGGGGGAATTATATTACTGATAAAACAGGCTGTAAAAACAAACGACATGTCAACGGTGTTTTTGCACACGCAGGACGGAAATTTGCACAAAATCCTGTCTTTTTTTTTTTTTTTTTACTCTTCCTCTTTTTTCATTTCTCAACACTTTCAGGTTCTCCCTTCCTGTTTTCACCTCCCGTTAAAGCTGCTACTTGTAGCTGTGCTCCCTCCCTGCTGCTTCAGTCATGGTGAGCGGCACCCTGCTGTTCGCATCCAGCTGGACAGCAGACTTGACCAAACCACGGGTGAAAGGTCGCAGACCCCCCGTGGACCAATCAGAGTGGAGCCTTGCTGACACATGAGGGTGAAGCCGAGCAATACGCATTAAACTGCAACACATAGAAAAACGATTCATCTCTGTCGTATCGTCATATTTTGACTCATTTGTTAAGATTAAGCAGCGCCCCCTACAGAAGAAAGCAAGCAAATGAAGAAGCTATTAACTTATTACACATGACGTCTACATTGATCCCAATCTTGTCAATAATATCACCAGGTCACAGGGAACAGAACAGCAGGTACACGGTTGAACGCTCACTGCCTGTGAGCGAAATCGGCCTCTTACATCATGGATGAAGTCAACAACCTCGCCGTGCCGTGATGGCGTCCAGAGGAGCACACACGCAGAACTAATGTTATTCCATAATGGATGAAATTAAAAATGAAATGAGCCTCCATCTGCAGAGATATTTGCCACCTGATAAGTCAGGTGTTATAATTGAAGCAAGTTGAAATGAGATCAAAATTTGAAGAAAAAAAACTGACACTGAAAACTTGGTCCTCATGTGAATGTAAACAGTGAATCTGGGATTGACTCCAAATAAACTACAACCATAGACTGTATAAAATATGGACGTAGTGTCCGTGACGTCACCCATAGGTTTCTGAAGAGCAAAAATGAAGCAAATCGTAGTGCGCAGCCATCTTGGTAGCCTACCTCCGGTTACTCCAAATATGGACAAAGAGGTGGAGCGAGGGCGGAGCTGAGGCGGGTCGAATGAACGCTATTGGCTGAAAAAAAGCCGCTTTATTCGAAATAATCAAACTAGCTACGGCTAACCAGCTAGGTTAAATGCTAAATATCGTTGCTAGCCGGCTAACCCGATCTCTTTCCCAAACTCAGTGACTAGAATTAGCCGGGGTGACGCCCTTTAGACTGTCAGTGGCTAGTTGTCAATCAAAGTGGTGCCACTTAGATTGACAACTATGAATTGTGCATAATGATATTTTAAAACGTGGATTTATGCTAACAAAGGAATGTGTCACTTGTTTAATAAATGTTGGCAGGATTAAATTATTGTAGGATCTTTGTGACATGAGATGCTCCACTATGTTTATCTGCTGCTTGGTGATGAGATGGTCAGGTACAGTTTGCTGCTGGAAATTAGGTTGATGAGAACAGAGACTGAATTAGACCAAAACAATGAGCTAAAATGGGCTTGAATGTATCGTGAAGCTGAGGGGAAATACAAAGTGAGAAATGTGAGGTTTTCTCTTTACACATCATCATTTTATTCATTGTTAGAATAACACCTTGTGCAACTTTATGGATGTGAAGTTATTCTTCTTCCAGATCAAACTTTATCTCCTGCATCATAACAAAAATCACACTGGCCCAGTAGATTCTCTATCACAATAAGCAACACAGCCCCCCCGCGGCGCAGGGCTGGTCTGCGCTCGCTCACGGCCGACAGGGGAGAGACTGAGGTCTAAACACTTCAGATCTTTACAAGCCTTTTCAGAGTAACGAGGGAGATTAAGAGCGAATAAGTGGCCGGAGCTTAAAGACTGCGGCGGCTGCTTTCTTCTGTTCCCTCGCTATAAATGGTGCGTTCAAAGTAAACACATCTCTCCTCAACAAGCGCCCCGGGCTGAGCAGGTCATAAATGTAAATACGGAACACGATGGCATTTAAGAGCCTTTAGATCCTGACAGTTCTCCCTCTGTGGAGCTCGGAATTGGCTCCGTGTCCTTGTTTGTGCCTCAGTGTTGCCTCATAAAACTGCTGAAAACAACATTTGGAAAAGAGCCTTTAGTGAATGTTCACCACACATTTGGGTTAAAGCTAACAATGCTACCGCTCAGTCTCACACCAGTTGACGAAATCTGCTTCTGTTGTGGTTTAGGTTAGTTAAAAGTCGTGTGTGGTGTTAATGTCTGCGTCTCCTCAGTTAACTCATCGTTCGATATTGAACCAACCACCGGGACACGTCACTCGGATCACTTTGGTTAAACCCTGCTTTTAGGTTTGGCTCCCAGCAGCTCAGCCGCCTTGGGCCCTTTCGGCCGTGAGAATTTCATGTGCAGCCGAGCTCCGCAGCCTCCCCCGAGCGCTCCCGGCCTTTAATTTTAATCGAAGAGGAAATCGTTTTACATTCCGGGATCATTCATCTGCTGGGGTATAATGGTTTGATCCTCCTTTGAAAGGTGTATGACAGACAGCCTCTCCTCTATAGTGCCCCTCAGCAGTATCACACGCCTCCGCCCTTTATCCCCACTGTAATCTGATGGAGCGTCGGAGCTGAACGTGGAGGCAGGTTTACCTTGAGAGTTTGACCTCTAGAGTGTGTTTTATTTCTCACAGAGAGCCGACTGATGGGATAAACACATTTAGCTTATGCAGACACGTTTGTGCTTCAACTTGTGGCACCTTGAGCAAAACTGCATCTGTTCATTTCTATTAGCATGTTCATTTCTATTAGCATGTTTACTCTGCAGCTGGAAGAAAAGCATTTAAAGATTCAGTGAGCGTGGATGCAGGAGAGGAATATGACAGTCATCATTATGTTTTCATTAGAGTATAATCACCTGAAACTAACAGTCACTGGGTTTTTGAGTCTTTATATCTAAACAAGGAGTTGTTGCACCACCATGTTTCTACAGGAGCCCAGAATGGACAAATTAGACCTTTGTCGTGGTCAACATTTTGACTTGTCACTGTCAGAACAGGCAGGTGTAAGATGGCTTCACCATTCAAATAATCAGTGTGAAAGTGAGACAGTGAGCGAGAGTAATTCCTGGGGGGGGGGGGGGGGGCATCAACTTGCGTTTGTTTAACCACTGTGTAATCCATACTAGCATGGACGTTTAACGGTGACCCAATGGCTCCAACCTGGCTCCTGGTCAGTGGAAACGCAAACCAGTTCTTCGGAGGAACGAGACTTGAACCAGCTAATCTCCGAACTAGCTCCTGGTGCTTCTTGGTGGAGACACAGTATCTGTGTCTTCCTGTGTCCCCTCTGTCACTGCCGCTATTCTGCATACTCCTTTGAGCCTGTTAGCGATCGTAAGCTAGGCTAACTTTTATGTTTATATTTAGCGGTGCTTGTGTTGTGCTTTTATTGAACATTACTATATTATATTCAATTGTTTTTGTGTGCTTGCAATGATTTTTTTAGGGGGGACAACTTCACAGAAGGGGGGACACGCCCCTTGCATTGGGGGGGGGGGGGGGCTCGATGGAATTCAGCCATCATTAGCTTTATTACATCACTGCTGGTAATAGTGAATATAATCTGTGAAAAAGGCCAGTGAACTTATCCTGCACTACAACATTTTGTTGTATTCGTACTTGGCTGAAGTTAAACTGTAGAACATCTTGTGTGACACAGCAGGATATCCACCTGCTTGTTTGAGTTTCAGTGGTGGAAGCTGAGCCTCTGGGATCAGACCTGACTTCAGGTGCTTCCTGTAGCACAGCAGCCTGCAACGAGCTCATCAGCTCACTCATTAACCTTTGAGCCAGATTGTTTTATTACATGACTCAAGTGTGTTTGAGGCATGTTCTGTCGTCCCTGTGTGTGTGTGTGTGTGTGTGTGTAAACGTGTTTACCAAAGCCCGCCGAGATGATCTGGAGCCCTGATCTGTTGCGATGTGTTCGAGCTGATCACACCCCTCACAGCCAGACAACAAACAAAGCAGGAGCCCTCATACTGTGATCTGTGCCAGTTCCTATCCTTGATGTTATTTGAGGAATACAGTAGCACAAGGTGGAGGATGAATAATACATTGTGTTTTGAACGTCTGCCCTCGCTCGCTTTCGCTGCCCTGTATGATCTAAGTGCAGCGATTGAAATCTCCACACCTGACATTCAGTTTCAAGTCGTGTTCAAGGTTGGTTTTTATCCCCGACTGCGTCTCTTCCAGCAGCTTTCAAAGATGCTACTGTAAAAAGTTTTTTTTTTTTTT
>JBBMOC010001039.1:0-15213 GCA_037975185.1 Centropyge bicolor | reverse complement strand
CACACCTTAAGTCATCGTCTTATCTATTTACTTTCTTACCCTCACTTCTAATTACTTCCTATCAGGATGGAGACATCACATTTACAGTGATGTCAGAGATGAGGCGAGAGCCCCGATTGGCTGCCGGCTGTCACCCATGAGGCCACCTCCGAGAGGCGCTGACAACCCCCGAGTATGATGGATGAGGGAGTCGGTGTGTGTTTGTCTATGTGTGTGAGTGTCAGGGGGGGTCAGCGCAGTGTAGAGCGTCCCCACGGATTAGCGTTACAGTCCAATGAACCATTTCAGAAAGGAGGGGGCGAGACCCCATCGACCAGTGCTGTTACACACACACACACACTCAAACACAGAAAGAAAGAAAAAGGAGCTGATATGATGACCACATCTCCCAGGAGAGAAAGTCATCTGTTGAGCAATGTCTCAGTTTTAGACACTAATAAAGTTATAGGCTTAGAGAATAAATCTAACAGAGAGTAACACACACACACACACCACAGAATACCACAATAACCTGCAATGGGTCATGCTAGTAATCCCTATAGATCTCTCTAATCAATCAACACAGACAGGTCATGAGTCTGTATCTGTATAGATCTCAAACATCCTCCTTTCCTTCTCAATAACAACTTTTCCTTATCTCTCAGTGTCTGTCTCTCGAATAGAAAACAGTAAAAGACAAGTCTAAAGGGAGGAGAGCTCTATCAACCTACAATTCACCAGCTCCTTGTATGTCTGCCTCGCTCCGCTCTCACACTGTACAATAAGACAGCCTCCCTGGTGGTTGCTTATGTGCTGTATGCTCTGGATCTCTTTATGCAAAAAACCCGAGAAGAGAGGTCAAACAAAGGCCAGACATAAACTGATATCCATCAGCGCAGCAGCCGGGTTGTGCTACTCTTGTGGGCCTTGCTGCTGCAGAATAATAATGTCTGATGTGTGGATTGCGTGCGGCTCGTTCACTTGTTTACTATGTACATGAGTATGTGCTGCACTGTTGCTCCTTTGTCAGAGATCCTCTTGGCCTATTGCAGCCCTGCGACCAAAGGCTAACTGAGTAAAACTCTCTCATGTCCACATATTGATTAAATAATAGTGTACTTAGAACAGCTCTGAGTTGGATTATACAATGATTATATTTTCATGTAGCCTTGATGCTAAATGGTCATTGAAATGGTGATTTTAAACTACACCCCCGAGACACGGTCTGTAAATCAAACGCTCAGGTTTTGGTGAGTCTGGTCTTTCTCTTGTTTGGATATTCACCCCCATCATCACTCATTCTAACTTTCTGTCCTTGTTCTGGTATTCAAAACAAACCACAAACATTTAAAATTCATCCCTCTTCTTAGGAATGACATGCCCAGAACAGGAGCGTTTAGTAAATGTGTTCTGGATGAACCATTCACTGTTTCATTATAATGTGTTTGTGCTAAACCTGCATGAAGCTCCTGAAGGTGGTATTTAGCAGAAAATGAAAGATGGTAATAAGCAGAAAAGTACAGTTACTTCTATTGTGACTGCCTTGTGATCCTCTTTATTTCCTGTGAGTCAAAACTTAATATTTATTTAGAAACATTATGGATAATATAAGCGACATTCAGTTGCATTGTTGTAATACAGCTTACAGCCACAGTGGCAGCACTGAGCACATTTCTACTGTGCAGCTCCGAAGTTGGTGAGCGAGGAAGAAATCTTATACACATCTCTACACATCCAGCAACTACATTCATTTGGACCAATATTTCTGGCCAAGATAATATTCAGTACTGTTTTTGGTCACCACCAACCTCTGAGGGAAATGTCTGTCTATTTAGCGTCAAAATGCTTCACTATATTCTCAAGCTAGTTGCTAATTGTGTCTGTCTGTTTATTGTTAAACCGGTAGGATACAGTGGGTTTTTATAACTTTTTCACTGAAAACCAAAAAAAAAAGTTATGTGAAACTTTATATAGATCTTCATAAAGCCGAGGGGAGCTGCAGATACATCTGATAATTCTTTGCTCAATATGAGCGAAGAATATGACATTGTGACATGGTTTCACATTATTTTGGAACACATTTTTATGACAAAGTGATTGATAATTACCGCTTTAAAGGAAGACTTTTTTTCCTGGTCAAGGGAATGTGTGAGTTTTTTTTGTTACTTTACATCTACTTCATATATGTTTCTCACCATGTAAGTCATTGAAATCTGACCATCTGGTCACTTTACATTTTCATCATTCTTCTTTCAATTAATATTATGAGCCTCTGAGTGGCTGAAAGGTCAGACATGGCCATCCAGAACCAGGATGCATTCAAAGTCGGACCAGGGTTTGACAAAATTGAACCACCTACCAACTTAAAAAGGGGAAATTCAGAGAAAGAAAAACTAAAACAATTTGTGTCATGTCTGCATTTGTCTCACAGTTAAACTTTGCAAGAAGCTATCAAGCTACAGAAAACATATTGTGCCTCCTGGGTAAAGACCGCCCCCCCACTCCATTGACTCCACAGAGCTCTTCATCACACATGTCTCCATTATAATAGCATTGCCCCGTGTGCTATCTCTGATGACCAAGTGTGATTGTGTGTCTATCTGGATGCTATCAGGTCGGGCTGGTCAAAGAGGAGGATGTAGCCGATAAGCATCAGCTGGTGGATCGATAGGAGCCTCTAAAAATACAGAATCCGTTTGTGAGTGTGTGTGTGTGTGTATTTCCGAGGGCGACACAGTAGATACATGACAGATAACGAGAAGCTATTCAGGATGGCCTCACTAAATACAGCACTGTTCTCTTTTTTCAGCCCGCAGGATCAAAATGTGATGAATTTTGTTTCTTCTGGTGAGAGGAAAATGACACAGTGCTCCTTGTCATGTGGGAACCAAAAACAGACTGGCAACCCATTTTAGACCATGACCCAGTGAATAATAAGAGATTTCTGTGACCCACCTAAGTATCAGCCAACCTTTCAAGGTCAGTGTAAAAACCCATGAGGGATGTACAGACTTCACTATCATCCGCCTTCATGTATTTAGGTTTATTTCCTCCTTGGGACGAGTGAATGAGTTTCTCGTTCCCAAGGGTCCGGGTCAGGAAAGTTTAAGCAACACACAACGCAGCCAACTTCACAACAAAAGACATCGCAGCATCTCGTATGCAAAGAACTTTTGAAAGCTTCTCTTTTTGCGAGGCCTTGTTTCATCTTTTAGTCTACATTTGTGACTCATCCCCTGTGCTTCATTTCAACGGAGAGAAAAAAAAAAAAAAAAACTTTTCATCTCCTTTGCTCAAATGACCCGAGTTCCTCAGTCGTAGTCTCAGGTGGAAGGAGTGCAGGAACCCCATGGCACCAAACGAGGAGCTCTTCTGTTCAATGAAAGACACTTTGAACTGTGTTAGAAGGCTTTTGGAGTGTCCACCCACTCTTCCCAGCCCTGCACTATAGGGGATATAGAGCGAGGCTGGTGATGCGGTAAAGATAAAACGCCGAATGAGTTCACACTGTCATGAAGGGAGATTCTGACACGGGTCTGAACATAAACAATTACTTGACATTATCACGGCTTAATCGGAAGTCACGGAAAAATTCATCAAGTTTGACCTACAATACTTTGGAAAACTTGTACTGCCTTCATTATTTTTTAGTCGAAGCTGCTTAACTTCATGTCACAAACTCACAGGAATTTACACTGTCAACCTAAGAACATTGTAGGAAACGGAGCGATGACAACATGTACTAAACAGGAAATTTCAAAATGGCTGCTGGTATCTTAACAAAATGGGTTTACATCCAGAGCAGAAGATCCCTTTCCTCCATTTTTTTTACTCCCATATTATCTGAATGATGTACTCAACTTGGAAAAGTCAATTTTATTCATATAACCAATCAGATTAAATGTCTCAACTAGTCCACCAATGACACAGTGGCAATGATTTTGCTTTAAACTGGTTGAATCTGAGTTGTCAGTGACAGTGTCTGACACTGAACTTCATGTAATATATGTGAAGGAATATCAGTGCCCATTTAATCACAACCTTTTTCCTATACATCGATTCTTTATTGGAGGCATTTTAGGAGCAAAAAACCCAAATCTAGTCCTTATATTTGCATATGGTTGACGTAGCCTCTTAGCAAAGAACGACGGACTGAAGAGCACTGATACTGGTTAATTCCCCTGTCCCTCCTCCTCAGTGCACCATTCAACACTTTGATGGCCATTAAATTTATCCACCGGGACACTGAGCGCCATCGAAACTCTTTCAACACTGATTTCCCACATATGATCACTCATGTGCTTTCGGAGCAACAGTGGAGTGATGTTTGTTAAGCTTTTCGTGTGGATGAGTAGTGAGATGAGATCTTACACTGATCACTTAATATTTTCATACATTCAACACACACAGACATATTAAATCTGCCTTGCTGTTTATATCATATGCAGTCATGTATATATAGGAGACGCTATGACTAGAATCCAGGAACAAGGCAATGAACAAAGATGTAAAACTGGCTTTGAATCCTCTGTGATTTAATCATCAGTGACATTTGAATATTTCCTATTTATGTTCTGCAGAAGTTTTGTAATCGTGAAGACAAACACATGATGCGACGAAATGATTTCAGCAGCCGAGCTTTCAGGAGAGAAAAAAAGTGGAGCAGCTAGCATTAACTAAATGACATGGAATTATTAAGCAGATGCAAAGGAGACATGAGACACGGGCGGTGTCACGACCCTCAAGTATCCTTTCATCTCCTGAATTGTTAAACATCTCTCGCATCCTCCTCCCTCCACCCACGCCTCCATCCTTCTCCCCCCTTTCATCACTTTGCTCGCTCCTTCCTCTCCTGCTGTTGATGCTGCTCCCTCCGACTCTGATGTCTTTCTCTTATCCTGGAGCCTTCTCACTTTACCAGGCCTCCTTGCTTTGTCGAGCTCATTCTTTCTTTATCACACACCCCAAAAAAGCTTGTTGACATATTGTCCAATCTGCATCACAAATTCAATAAGAGGCATCTTTTTGTGACCCCTGGCCTTTTTCTGGAGAGAGATAACAGCAACATCAAGGCATTTATATTCGTTTATTAGACTTAAGCTTTAGGGATATTCGAACACAACAGGCATTATCAGAGGTAGTATTAGATTTATATGCATTTAATAAACTGTGTATTGTTAACTATGGGACTAAAGGGATGTGAGGCTTGTGTGCAAAATTGCAGGCTGACGCAATTTTTTTTAAAGAGAAACCTGCATGATAAAAAGTGCACTCATAGTTATGAATTGTTATTTTTTGCAGAAGGCATTTTTCCCCCTAATTATTTATGTGCAGTGTGCACATAGTTTCATAAATGAAGCCCCTGGTTGTTTTTGCAAGCTTGCTTCTTCTCCAACAACTAGGCCACTGCCACACTCCTCCCCTCACTTTGTATTGTGGATGCTCCACCTTTCGCTTCTCATCTCATCTGTCTCCCTCCATTAAACACACCGACGATCAGAGAGGCATCTGGAGATGCATCTTTAAGCTTTAATACACTTTGAATAATTAACACACGTGCACAAACACACACACACACACAGCTGAGTCTATCAGTGGCAGGCAGCTCCCCCAGCCAGAGGGACCCAGAGGGAGCAGGGAAGCTTGGTCTGTGCCAGCCCCAGAGCCTCTGAGCTGGGCAACTCAGAGCCGTGCAGCAGCCTGAGCTCCAGCAACCAGCAACAATGGAAAAGACAGCTGTGACTGTGACACCCTGAGACAAAAAGAGATGGTGTCTGGCTCCTTGCTAATTGACTTGTTGAAGGAATGAGGGAGTGGGCGAACAAGAGGAAAGAACTCTCAAGAAGGGAAACCCGGCTGGAGATGGCTGGAGGTGCATGTCGTGCTCTGAGTAGTGATACAGTGGGAGTACATGTGTGGAAAAAAAAGGCTGGCTTATAGAGCTGATGTTATGTGTGTGAGAGCAAACATGCATTCCTTTGTGTTTCCCCGCAGCAGCGAGGTGACATGACAGACACATATGAGCGTGTAAGCAACTCACTCATCACAGTGATTCATCCTCTAATTAGCAGCGCGAAGTGCTAACGCTGATCCACATATCTATATTCACCTTCTGTTCATCTGGAGCCCAACACTGCCTGCTAATGATTATCAATGAGGCGAGGCTCCGAAGCCACCGGTTCAATCCCCTGTGCAGCAGCCATACATCACGGACCTGCTGTATTTCACAGAGTGGAAGGAGGTCAGGCCACTAGGAAGGGGGGAGGAGGAGGAAGGGAAGAGAGGAAAGATAAAGGATGAAGTGGCAAAGTGGAAGAACAGGGGAGGAATGAAAAGAGGAAGAAGCAAGAGGAAGGAAGAAAGGAAGTAAGAAGAGAAAGAAGGAAAGGAACTGAAGGAAGGAGGAAATAAAAAAAAAGAGCACAGTCGGAGCTGGAGAGCTGCAGTCTCACATAGTGAAAAGGTCAGTGCCTCAATAGTTAAATAAACTGTTTGAGAGCGGCTGATGCAGAACAAGCACTGGCTCATAATGAGCACTTCTTATGACAGATTCAGATGACTTCACTCAGGCGGCGTCTTAATGAATACATCATGGCTAAATAAAGACCCACTAGAAGCTACACTTTCTTAAAACGTGAATAAATAAATATAAACCAACACTACATATCTCACACTGTGATGGTCTTCAAGCTGGTGCAAAAGGAATATAGTGTTAAGTCCTGTATCAGGGTGTGGTTGATATGTATTTGTATGGTAGAAAGTAAAAATTTTTAAAATGTTGACATCAGACTATTGTGAAATCGTAGCTTTAACAGTAACAATACAACATCCATGTTACACAATAATCTACCAGGGAGGTGTGCTTGTACAACTTTGACCCGTGGGTGTGTTTCTGGATGAAATTTCACTGTGTTGTTGCAAAAAAAAATGTGCCAGCCGACGTCGTCTGCATCAGCACCTCCACCCTGCAAACTCAGGAGTCTCAAAAAAGAGGGAGGGGTGTGTGGTTTTTCATGCAGCCTTATGCTTCGACTACACTGATCGTAGACATGTATATGTTAACTGTATGACTGAGCTTTATGTGGCTGTGCTGTACCTACAAGTTCTCTAAAGGCCAAAGTTAAAAAAAACAACTTTTGAAACAATTAGGAGTTAAGGTCCTTACACACCAGGAGCGTTATTTGCGATTAATTTGGACGTCAATTTTTTTTTCCGAACTTGTATCCTGTCAATACAAGCAACGTTTTCTCGTCCGGCGATATTGCTGCATTTATTTTTTCGCATCAAGGTCGAATTTTCCGAAGTTTCGCATCCTGTGTGTCCACTTCTGACCAATCAGATTGCGTGTTGTTGAGCCGTCACATTCACTGGTGTATCCAACATGGCCGACCGGCTGATTGTTACGTGTCGGAGTGCAGGATAATGACCTGAAGTACAACTTGTGGAGAGTAGCGTCGGATCTGGCATATGACGATGGTGTGTGTGCTTAAACAGTTTGTTAAACGTCTTTGTTTTAACTTTCATCTATGCTAAGTAACTTTAGCTCGTAAGCTAACCTGTGCAGATAAAACATACACTACCATGTGCTACGTTTCTTTTTTTTTTTTAGAAAGCAAAAGGAGCACCAATTCGCCATCACTTGAGGTTGAAGTAGACTCCATTTTCGTCCTCTTGCTTCCTCCCGGAAAGTCGCAAAATTGCATCGCGCTTGATATGTACAGTCAGGCGCAATATTTCGCAATTTCGCGTTGTATATTCGCATCGTTCCCGGTGTGTAAGGACCTTTATAACAAAATCACCTATAACTAGTCTTCGTGTGATTTACATTGCTCTGGTGCCTTCTCCAATATGTGCTTCTCAGTTTTTGGCAACATCAGTATAAGATACTTTCATCAGTACTTGAACTCAATATTAGGGTATCATCAATAACCAGAGGCTCAGGTCATGACTAATGACCAAACTGTTGGTGTGTGGAGATGTAGCGCTTTATACACACACACACACACACACACAAAAGACAAATAAGTCACCTCCTGTCAAAGCTCCCATCTGGGCCTGCTCCTTGGCAGCCATTTTGTTTCCGCTGTCAATCACACACTGCATTAATTCATTTGCGGGACATGAAATATCCCCCTGCAAAAGGCAGCCCCATGCAAAATGAACCGACGACTTAATTAACAAGTGAGCCAATTGCAATCAATAAATGAGCGAGCGGGAAAGCTTGTCTACAGGAAAACAAGTGTAAACAAACCTGTTTTCCTATTACTTCTTCTGTTGGTTTTTATTATTGTCTTATTTTTCCTATTTGAAGTCATTTGAACCAACCCCCGGGCCCAGCGTCGGCTCTGCCAGCCCAACGCTGGGATTCATTGGAGCAGAGCAAATTTGTTTGTCTCCGTGTTTGTTTGTCCTGGTGTTTGTTTCTCTCATTGTTTGTGTTTATACACATTTCTGTTCATGGCCTTCTCAAGTGTTTCTCCGACTCTGGCAATTTTCTGCCTGGTCGCCCCTAATATGCCTCTCTGTTTATCTGCTGTCACAACACAGCTGATTTATATATATTTACATATCCAGGATGTGACAAGAGAGAATTATATTTACTTTAAGAGGGCAAAAATTATACATTAGTTTATCTGTTTACAGAGGGAAAAAGTGTGTTTTTGAGACGTACCTGTGGAACAGATTCACAGATGCTATGAATCTGATCAGATATGAAGTGAAGTCAGCCTCAAGAAATATGACAAATGCCTTTGGGAAGATAACCAGTGTAGTGTGAATTCAATCACTTTGGCAACCTACTGCTAATGACACAGGGGGAAACTTTCCCAGGCAGCGGAGATGGGCAATATTGCTTTCAGCAGGGGCTACGAACTGGCAAATTGGAACAAAATCAAGGCTAGAGGAGATAAATGTGTGACGACAAAACTACTTGCAGTTGACTCATATGCATTGCTTTCAAATGCTACCTATACAATGACAGACAGCGGAACGTAAGGACGCATCAAAACACATGCATCCGTCACAAAAGCCCAGAGCTGTCACTGCACTGTCTCCTGTGTTCATAACAATAATCCATGTAAGGATGTAATGTTCACACTGGTGTCTGTCTGTGTGTGTGTGTGTGTGTGTGTGTGTGTGCGCGCGAGTCTATCAAAATTCAACAAACCCCCCTCTGACATTCAAAGTATCTTGGTAACCATGGCAACGCCTGCACCAAAAAAGACAGAGTGCATCAGAAGAAGAAAACAGGACAGAACAAGAAATAAATAAATAAATAAATAAATAAATAAAAGGCTGAATTAAAGTGTGGCTCTCCAAGACAAGATGAGGATGGATGTTCGGCCTGCTGTGTTTACAGGAGGGGTGTAACATGTGATGAAAGGGTGTGTGGAGTCAAGTGTTATCCCCCCCCCCTCTCTCCTCCTTTTCGCTCTCATCCTACCACCTCCACCCAACCTCCACACACACTCATAGAAAATGCTTTGAAATAGCAGATATTCTAATACACACACCTCTCACTCCTTTGGTCTTTTGCAACACCCGTACACACCAAGACACACATGTATACATGACATAGGCAGACACACACACACAAATATAAATAAATAGGCACCACCATGTAAACATGCACAAACACCTCCTTCGTGCCCACCCACACTCTGGGTGTTCTCTGAGCTGTATGTTTTTCTAATTGTATAGTTTCATCCTTGCAGCATTTTCTGCAAATAAAGATGAGCGAGTGAAAGAAAAGTAAAGGGAAAGTACAGGCAACAAAAGGGGCGGGCGAGAGGAGAGGAAGAGGGACAGCTTGCATTTGTGTGCAACACACACCACGTTAATCTGATAGGATAAAATAAGATTTTTTTCCCTGTGTTATCAGAGGACAGAAGAAGAGAAGGGAGGAAAGAAATGAAAGAGGAAAAATGTCTTCTATCTCCTTAAATGCACATAAAAGTGATTTTGAAGTTGTGCCTCAAATAGAGAAAAAAAGCTGAGGTGAAGGTGGCTGGGTGTTTAAGGGCAACTTTCTGAGAAGTTTATTTGTGTTTGTCAGTGTGAATATATGTTTGTGTGAGAGACTGTGAGAGAATTAGAGACTGAGATGCAGACAGAGGGACTGTGAAAGCTCGTGGATAGATGAGGGTTTTCATGCAAATATAACATTTGGGACGGTACTGTGCGCCGCCATTTGCATACTCATTCACCCCGACTTGTTTATAAGTGAATAAATCCAGCGCTGCTTGGAGTACAACAGCTGCTGCTGGGCCACTCAGAGCACCATTCATTCATACACGCACATACTCACACTCAAATGGTGTACAGGTCCCAGCTGCACCCTTGCTATGCTACCCTTACTCTGCCAGTATCCGCGCTGTGTGTGAGCGTTGCATAAATAGCTGCAAATGGATTCCTGTGTTGCTTCTGATTCCGCATGTCTTGACTACACGTGCTCGTCGATGTTTGTGTGTGTGTGCACGCTCGAAGCCTCACCTCCGACGTGTTGACCCGTCCCTCCTGGAAGGAGCAGTCGCTGGCGTCCTGCGTGCACATATGGCGATATTTGCACCAGTGACAGGGGAAGTTTCCGTTGACACAGGACAGGCACCTGGTGGAGGAGAGACAGGAAGTGGGGTTAATGTTTTTAACCCTCCTATTATCCTCAAATATTACTAACACTTTTCACCCATGGGGTCAATTTGACAAAAATGATTTGCAGATTATTATTGACCATTTTTTTGTGTCAGCCACTTTGCGTATTTGTTGAAAACATAAATAACCCCTTGATAATGAAATCTTGACCTTCCCTCTAGCGCCACCATCGGGACAAACAGGCCCAACAGGCCAAAATTGGAATTAATTTAATTTAATTTTTCTTGAATGGTTTTCTTCCAAATCTTCTCAAATTTACTGACAACCTTAGTGACCACAAGAGTATGAACCCTATTGGTTTTGGTGATGATATGACCTTTCCTGCAGCGCCACCATCAGGTCAAACTTTCGGTTTTAGAGTTAGTGAATATTGAAAATCTTTCGTCCAAATCTTTTCTAATTTGGGGTGCACATTTATGATTCTCACAGAATGATCTATATTGGTTGATGCTGGTGTTCCTCCAATGCACACCAATGCGTGCAATATGTGTTCAGCACATTAAAAAATATATCATGATAATTTTATGCTTAAGCAATTGTACCAATCAAATCAGGAAAAGTCGTGAAATATGAAGTCAAACAAAAAAAGGCAACAATTATTTTTTGAATGATAAACATTGATTGGGGTCAAACTGACCCCAAGGATAATAGGAGGGTTAAGCAATAACCACCAAAAGTCCATTTATATATAATATGTATTCGTAGTCTTTTTATCCTGTGTGGTCAGCCATTGTGCCGACTGCGAATAGCTGCTCACGCCAACTACCCTGTTTTTCTTTTGATTCCAGAGAAGCAGAGGCAGACAGATAAATCGATATCAGCCTTGCAGATATATCCGTATCTGTGTATATGACAACGCTAAGTAGCAAGAATTTGCTGGAGGGTAAGAAGAGCTGTCAACAAGTTTGTCCACAAGAGAACAGAGACAAGGTTACTTCTTACAGGAAAATTTCATTCTCAGTGATCTTATATCTTGATACATTGAGGTTGTTTATCATAAGAATTTTGTTCGAAAAATAAAATTTAAGAAAGTGATGCATTCCTATCATCCAGTCATTATATCATTATTAGATTTCTTTATTATATTCTTGATTTCTTTTTTCTTGGAAATGTCCCCGTTCTGGGACAAATAAAGCAACATCTTATATTTCTTGGTATTAGTGTTGGCCTCAAAAATCAAATAAAAGAAACAACAAAACCACAATTTCTCAAGTTTCCACAACTACAAGTCCACGTAAACATTCATGACATCTGGAAACATTTGAAATAATTCACTTATTCCATTAAAACTCTTAAGCACACACATAAAGGGCGACATTGTCCCATTCTTCTCACATTTGACCTGTAATTTTGCATATAATTTTTTTTTACATTTCCTCAATGCAGCACAAAGAAAACATCCACATATTGGACGTCATTTATCTTTAATGTCAACCATACTTAATGCTTTCATCTAAGAACAAAGTGTCATGTGTAGCAACATCTCAAACAAAGACATTATCAAGAACAAATCTGTTAAAAAAAGCTTGTAGTCACACGTTGATGTAGAGTTTAAAAGATTCTACGCTTCTTTGCTTTTTTCATTCATAACTTCTAAGCTGCTCATTATAATTAGCATGTAAATACACTGGTGGAAACACAGGCTACTATGACCTGAATTCATCAGAGATTAGGAACAATATACTCCAGCTGAACTGTTGCCAAGTGAAATACAGGAGGAGCGGAAACACAGATCAAAAGGAAAACCTTCAACAGGGGGACGCGTATCACACGCTGACAGGCCCAGCGTGGACATGCATCAACACAGTCGCGCAACATCAAATGTTTATGGCCAAATCTCCCGAAATCACGTTGGAATGACAAGTGTAACTGTGGCCTTGTGCATTAAGACTTTATTCCAGCTGTCAGCGAGGCCATGGCGGACGCCGCAAACAGCGGTGAGGGAGCAGGAGAGAATCCTTGGCGATCCACTCCTCGCTTCTTATTCTCCATGCTTGGAGGCTTACAGTGAACTAAGCTGGCAGACCAAGATAAGCCTGTTTTTATATAACACTTGTTTTTTTTTTTTCCCTTCCTTCTTCAGAGTTGAGGAAGCAAAATGAATATATGCGCATTCAAACATGGATTACTGCACAAAAACAAGGCTATCATGGCTACGAAAAAAAAACAATGGAAAGGAAGGTTGTACAAAAGGTTAGTTTAGGTACTTATTTTACATTTAATATGAGAAGTTTAATTAACAGTTGTTAATTAAAGCTTTGTTTTCACGAGTTCACATATAAGTCGATTCTATTCAAAACATGTCAGTAGGAATATAACTTTCTTTTTGTTCAAAGTCTCGACTTGATCGCAATTTAATCAAGTGTTTTCGTGGCAGCGGCTGTTGTAAACGAAATTGCTTTCTGCCAGTTAACTGACACTCGCTCTGATCTTTATTGTCATGTTCTTGTCATTTGAAAGCGAAAAGGTCTAAAGTTTGCAAAAATGACGAAAAGAAGTTAAACAATAAATTAAACAATAACGGCAGGATCTGAAAGAAAGCGAGTTCTTCTAAAAAGCCTCTTTCATCCAGGCCTGGCTTTGTCGTCTCTACGCCACTTCTGAACTAAATTTCACTTAACTGGCTTAAGAAGAGTGAGCTCTAATTACACGTTACGTCAGTCCTCTCTCCTCGTATGCTGTCACGCTACTCAATCAGGCTCCCTCCGACTCAACCCCCACACGCCCACCGTCGCCGCTCGCCAACTCGCATCCGCCCAACTGGGAACCTGTGGGGTCCATTGTAGTACAAATCCATCATCTGGTTATCAGTCTCCAGATGGATTTTCACACTGCTGCATGTCGCCATTGCCGTGTTAATATTGTACTTTGTCACACTCATTCTTTGTGCATTTGATTCTTTGTGCATGTGGCAATTTGAGAAATACTTTTATTTTTCTTGTCTAGAGTTAGATGAGATGATCAATAACCCTGTCAAGTTTGAATATGAAGCTACAGTTAGCTATTAGCTTAGCTTAACATAAAGACTGGGAGCAGATGGAAGCAGCTAGCCTCTGTCCAAAGAAAAAAAATACAGCTACCAAGCTTACAAATAAAGACGTTATATGACAATTGTGTAATACAAAAACAGTTTAAATTTTGCTGCCCCCTAGAGGCTAAAACTGGAATCACTTTTGAAGCTGCATGACATTTCTCTGTAAATAACAGACAGATATAACACGCCGAGAATTCATGAATGCTATTGCTATGTGATCTTTGCTCAGAAAACAGTGGTTTTATCTACTTTACAGAAATGCAAACTTATTAAGAGTAAAAGCCAAAGGAAAAAGAAATCACAAATCCACCTTCGCCGTTTGACTGACAAGCGATCTCGACCGAGTCTGGTGCCGAAACACCACAGTAATGAGGCACGGCGGGGGTTTAAAACTGGATCCTCCGAACTGAAGGACAAACGCTGGGCTCACAATGCCGCCCTGCTGGAGGAAAAAGGCCGACTTCAAATTGTACTTCAGTCTAATCCTTGCTCCATCTTTGTCCCTCTGTCCGTGGTTTACTCAGACTTTGGAGGGTTAAAACCTAAATCGCCTGTGCTGGAGTGACAGAGCGATGGGGGCTTCACACAGCCGGCGATAAGCTAGTGAGACGAGGCTGAACTGCAGTGTGAGGCTTATAATCAATGCCAGTGGATTTCCATGGGGAGAGGGGTGGACTAAGGTTATGCTAACAGTCTGATGTTTGTTAGTGGAGCTGGTGAGCCAGTTCCTCCTCACTATTAACCCCAGGGTTTATCGATTTCTTGTTGCAGAGACGCGTGTGCACACATCCACAAGTTGGTGTGTGTGTGTATGCATGCCCATATCTGCAATAACACACACAGGCCGAGACGCACTTATGCACACAAGCCGTCGCCCGGGTCGACATGGTGGCGTTCCTCTGGGTCACCTGGGCCGGCGGAGGCTCGTCCAAGTAGAGCTGTCAATGCCTGGATGACTGGCTCGGGTAAGTGGCTGCGCTGCTGCAATGTAGTCAATAAAATCCCCTGCTATTTAACAAGGCCTAGCAACAGAGCCGGGTCAAACGCCTTTTCATCTTCTCCCAGCTTTTGTTCTAGCGAGGCCGGATCGATGGAGCAAAGCTGTTGATATGCGAGCGACGGCGCCGCCCGAACGTATATGAAAGGAGCCAACAATCATACGCCCATTTAATTCTGGTCAATGGTGGAGAAAGTCACCAAATAAAGTTGCGATTGTTTCCTAATTACGAGGTTGGTCTTTTTATCGAGAGCTCGCCAAAACATGTCAACACGAAGGCCAGCGACCCATTTCGAGGCACAAAGCTTTAATGGATGAATGAAAATAATTTAGATTATTTTACTGTCTTGTCTTGTGTTTCATGTTGTGATTTCCTGTTTTATTTTGAAACTAACTTCCCCTCTCCTTTCAGGTAGCTTACCCTTCCTCGTGTGTTTCCCGCCGTTGTGATTGTCAACCCCCGCCCCCGATTGTTTCACCTGACCCCCTTCCTTGTGTATTTAAACCATAGACTGTATAAAATATGGACGTAGTGTCCGTGACGTCACCCATA
>JBBMOC010001038.1:0-15215 GCA_037975185.1 Centropyge bicolor | reverse complement strand
GTGGCCTTTTGATTTTATTGTTGCCGGATGACAAATAGCCACTACATAAAGTAAAAAACCCCCTCATTGAAGCGAACACCTTTTATCGGTTTTTGGACTTGGATTTTTGCACTGTTGCACGTTTGCACGGAGTCACTTTAGAAATACAGAAGATCTTCGTGGACAAAAGAGAAAAGGACGGCACCACCGATGGCTTCTGCGAATTGTTTGTTTGTTTGATCTGCTTGGCCACGATCGGAAATCGGAGGACGCCACACAAAGCCAACAGCATGGGTATGTGAAGCTTAATATCTGTCAGTTTTATAGAAAAGGGCAGGCTTATTTGGAGTCAATGGATTATTGCTTCCCTAAATACACGCTGTTGAACATTGTGAGTTGTTGAAATTGACGTTCGCTATTGCGCAACGAGAGACATTATTCTTTCCCAAATCTCCGACGTGAATTGTTACACATTACCTGTGTGAAGCCAGACAATATGGATGATCAAGAGGAGACAAACGAAACAAAGGCTGTGGCTGACTCAGTGGAAAGTGGTGCAAGTGTGGAGAGCGGTGCTCTGCCCAAGTCCTCTGTAAAACGGAGCATAACGTTGACATCAAAGGGATTAGCCTTTTACATACAAACACGCCAGGAAAAGAGGTCTGCAAAGATTAAACAGGCAAAGAAATATGTGGAATCACTGCGTGCATTGATGAGATCTAATGAAAATGTGAAATCTGTGCAATCTCAATTGTGTCAATTCATTAACTGCTATGGGGAGGCTATGGAAATACATCAGAGCATCATAAATATGAATTTACCAGAAGAGGAGGTTTCAAGACAAAATACCTATTTCAATGCAATAATGACAAAGTGTCTGCATTTCACTGAGGATGTCAAGGTCTGGTTATCTGAGGCTGGGCACCCCTATGACGCTAATTCTGAGATTGAACATGATGAGGAAACAAATGACAAGGTTGAAAATGATGACGGTGTGGTTCATAATGGTGATGATGAAATGAGTAACAACGGTGTTGAATATGAAAATTTTGATATAAATGAAAATGATGATCAAACCAGAAAATGCACCATCATTGACGACATAAATCCAGAGGATAGTGCTTCTAACATATCTTGCCCCAAGGAAAAGGCACATTCTACTGTATCAAGAACATCATCCACAGCATCGGCAAGGATAAAGGCAGAGGCAGATAAGGCAGCATTGATTGAGCGTCTGAATGCCCTAAAAAAGAAACATGAATTGGAGGCACAGGAAGAGAAGCTGAGGAAGGAAAAGGAGCAGTTGGCATTGGAAACTGAACTTGCTGCAGCCAATGCAAGAATCAGCACGTTGGACACCAATTCAAAATGTGGTTCTAAAAGGTCAAATGGCATGAACTCTTACCTGGACAGGAGCAAGGCGCAGGGGAGGAGCCAACTGAACCCTCATGCCAACCATTTTGTTTCACAGGTAAATGTCAAAAATAACATGCAAAATGAGTGTCATTCTGGAGCCCAAGCTGTCAGCCCAAAACCCACTTTACAGACAGTCAAGCTCAAAACAGGTGTAATATTGCAAAAGGACGTGAAACCACCCTTTAATCCACAACCAACACAAGTGACAAGACGGACAGCAAAGACTCCATCTTTGAACATGGCATGCAATGATTACCAAAATGACGTTTTGAATATAATGCAACGACAAACTGACATTACAACCATGTTGGTACAGCAAAACTTAGCATCTTCTCTACCTGTCAGAAGCATACCCATTTTTAATGGTGACCCTTTAACGTATCATTCCTTCATCAGAGCTTTTGAAAATTGTGTCGAGGCAAAAACTGACAATGCAAGTGACCGTTTGCACTTTCTGGAGCAGTACACCAGTGGGCAGTCAAGAGACCTTGTGAAAAGCTGTCAGTACCTTCCTCCTGTTCAAGGTTATCAAAGAGCAAAATCCCTGCTTGCTGAACATTTTGGAGATGAATTCAAAATTGCCTCTGCTTATATGACCAAAATTGACAGCTGGCCTCTGATTAAAACAGAAGATGTTACAGCACTACAATCCTTTTCTCTGTTCCTGCGGCAATGCTCAAATTTAACACAACAAATCACACACATGAATGAATTGGACATGCCATCAAACCTGAGAAACATCATTATGAAACTTCCTTACAAGCTAAGGGAAAAATGGAGGACTGCTGCATGTGAGCTTCAGGAGCAACGTGGTTACAGAGCTTGTTTTATTGACCTTGTGAACTTTATTGAGAAAGAAGTTAGAATTGCCTCAGATCCACTGTTTGGCAATATTCAGGATTCAAAACCTGCCAGCTCCAACAGCAAATCCCCTGCTGCCAATCAACCAAAGCACAGGAGACAGGGCACCTTTGCTACCAATGTAACTGCAGTCAAAGATGAAAACAAAAATGTCATGGATAATAAGATCAAGTCCTCTGCGCAAAGTCACAGTAAATGTTTGTTTTGCCATCAAACCAACCATGCACTTGACAAATGCTCACAGTTTAAGCTCAAGACTCAAAAGGACAAGATATGTTTCATAAAGGAAAATGGAATATGCTTTGGATGCTTGAAAGTGGGACACACCAGCAAAGACTGCAGGAGTCGACTTGATTGCAGCGTGTGTCAGCAAAGACATCCTTCAGTCCTTCACATTGAGAAAGGTATAAGCACACCTTTAAAAGAAGCACGACCTGTGAGCTCTCCAAGTGTAACATCTGCCCAGTCTCAAACATGTGGCCATATAGGGGCCGGAGATGAGGACAATGCTGTGTTTTCTATTGTTGCAGTACAGGTGAAAAGCCAATTGAGTGACAGAATTGTACAGACATATGCTTTTCTAGATCCGGGGAGCTCGGGTACCTTTTGTACTCAAACCCTGGCAAAGAAACTAGGGCTAAGTGGCAAGCCAACCAGTATTTTACTACGAACAATGGGGCAAAAGAAAGTTGTCAGTACCAATGTATTATCTCACCTGGAAGTGTCTGGCATGGAAACTGATGATTTTATTGAACTGCCAAATGTTTTGACCCAAAAGGCTATGCCTGTGTCACGAGTGAACGTTCCACGACAGGAGGATGTGGAGAAATGGCCCTATTTGAGGAACATAAAGCTGCATAACTTGGATGCTGATGTGGACTTGCTCATTGGTACAGATGCAGCAAAAGTGATGGAGCCGTGGGAGCTAATTAACAGTAAAGATGATGGACCGTACGCCGTCAGAACCAGAGTCGGCTGGGTCATCAATGGACCACTTAGGAGTGGAAGTAACAGCAAAGTTAAGACTGGCTGCTCTGTTGTCACCAGTAATCGGATATCTGTTGAATATCTGGAAGAGATGCTCATTAAGCAATATAACCATGACTTTAATGAAAAAATATCAGAGGGGCAATTGGAAATGTCAAGAGAAGACATTAAATTCATGGAGATAATGAGAAGCTCAACAGAATTGAAAGACGGACATTATTATCTTGACTTGCCTTTCAGAGAGGATGATCCGCTCCTACCAAATAACCGTTGTGTTGCAGAACAGCGACTTCACGGCCTGAAGAGGAAATTTGAAAAGAGCATGGAGTTTAAAGAGGAGTACACCTCATTCATCAATGATATGCTGGTTCAAGGTTATGCAGAGGTGGTACCTGCTGAACAGCTGGAACAAGAGGAGGGAAAAGTGTGGTACATCCCCCACCACGGAGTATATCATCCCACTAAAAGAAAGTTGAGGGTTGTATATGACTGTGGGGCCTCATACAAAGGAACATCTCTGAACTCTCAGCTATTGCAGGGCCCCGATCTCACAAACACTCTTATGGGGGTTCTCATCCGCTTCAGAAAAGAACCTGTCGCAGTCATGGCTGACATCCAGGCCATGTTTTATCAGGTGCGGGTGCCTGATAAACATGTGAACTTTCTTCGTTTCCTTTGGTGGCCGCTGGGTAACACTGATCTAGAACCAGTTGAGTACAGAATGAGAGTGCACTTGTTTGGAGCAGTTTCATCCCCCAGCTGCGCCAATTATGCCTTGAGGCGAACTGCGGAGGACAATGTAGCATACTTCCCTCCTGAGGTGATTGAAACGGTTAATCACAACTTTTATGTAGATGACTGCCTGAAGTCTACAGCCTCAGATGGAGACGCAGTAAAACTTGTAAAGGATTTGACTCTGCTCTGCAGTCTGGGAGGATTCAACCTCCAGAAATGGGTGACAACCAGCCGTGCTGTCTTGACTTCAATCCCGGATGACATCAGAGCAACAGAAATGAAAGAGCTGGATTTGGACACAGATCACCTGCCTATGGAAAGAGCACTTGGACTCCAGTGGTGTGTTGAATCTGATCTGTTCAGCTTTAAGACGTCATTACAGCCACGCCCAGAGACCAGGAGGGGCATCTTGTCGGTGGTCAGCTCTCTGTACGATCCGATAGGATTTTTGGCTCCTTTCACAATGCCAGCCAAATTACTGTTGCAGGAGCTTTGCCGGCAAAACCTAAAGTGGGATGAGCAGATTTCCCCCACCTTCTCCAAGCAGTGGTCTGATTGGCTGAAAGACCTTCAAAGGATGAGCATATTTACAGTGGAACGTTGCATTAAACCTGTGAACTTTGAAAAAACTGTAACAGCGCAAATCCACAATTTCTCTGACGCTAGTGAAGGCGGTTATGGCACAGTGTCGTACCTGAGAGTGGAAAATGGCAACACAGTGCATGTTTCATTTCTCGCTGGAAAGGCCAGAGTCGCACCTCTGAAGCATATCACCATTCCTCGTCTGGAGCTCACGGCGGCAGTTCTCGCTGTCCGAATGGATGTTATGCTTCAAAAGGAAACACGGTGGCAACTGAAAAGGTCAGTGTTTTGGACCGATAGCACGACTGTGATCAAATACATCTCCAACGAAACCAGACGTTTTCACACGTTTGTTGCCAACCGAGTCACTATGATCAGAGATGCTACAGATGTTGATCAATGGAAATATGTGGGCACCAAGGACAATCCCGCAGACGAAGCATCACGTGGATTGAGAGCTGAGGAATTTCTCACACATGGAAAATGGATTAAAGGCCCAGATTTCCTCTATTTGCCCGAGCGAGAATGGCCTACTCTGGAAATGGATCCAGTGATTCCTATCGATGACCCAGAGGTCAAAAGAGAAACGACAGTGAATGTCATTGTTAATGACCCAGAAAATCCAACGGATCTTCTCCTCAACTACTTCTCATCTTGGATGAAGCTTAAAAGGTCTGTCGCTTGGTTCCTCGTTCTGAAAAGACATTTGTTGCTCATGAGTCAAAAAAGAAAGGAACTTAAAGCTACAGAAAGTAAACTGGATGCAGGAGTCAGAAGTACTGTTGAACAGAATTTCAAGAGCTTCAAAGCCACACTTGGTGGAGAGAACTTGACTCCTGAAGATTATGATAAAGCGGAGAAGGCAATCATTTCTTTCACTCAGAAACAGAGGTTCAAGCCAGAGGTTGCCTCCCTCAAACAAGGCTTGAAGACTGTCTCCAAGGACAGTCTGCTGTTCAAACTAGATCCCATACTGGAGGAGAACATTCTCAGAGTTGGCGGTCGCTTGCGAAGGTCTGCATTACCATCAGAAACAAAGCATCCTGTTATTCTTACCAAAGATCTGCATGTCTCCCAGCTTATTTTACGTCATATCCATCAACAGCTAGGACACGCTGGGAGGAATCACATGTTGCACAGACTTCGACAGAGGTATTGGATAATTAATGCAAACTCAGCTGCAAGGAAGACTATTACGGAATGCATGGTGTGCAGACGTCATAGAGGAAAACTCGGAGAACAGAAAATGGCAGACCTACCTGAAGAAAGAGTTGTGCCAGACATGGCTCCTTTTACTAAGGTGGGAGTTGATTATTTTGGCCCCATAGAAGTCAAGAGAGGAAGAAGCCTTCTAAAAAGGTATGGAGTCATTTTCACTTGTCTGACCAGCCGTGCAGTACACCTGGAGGTGGCACATTCCCTCGATACAGACTCTTGTATTAATGCCTTAAGGAGATTCATATGCAGAAGAGGCCCTGTATCAAATGTAATTTCTGACAATGGCACAAACTTTATTGGTGCAAACAAAGAGTTGAAGCAAAATCTTGCTGCTTTGAATAATGCAAAAATCCAGGATGCCTTAATTCAGGATGGAATAAAGTGGAGCTTTAATACACCATCAGCCTCACACCAAGGCGGCGTCTGGGAGCGTCTCATCCGTTCAGTAAGGAGCACACTGACCTCTGTTCTCGGACAACAGATTTTGGATGATGAAGGCCTGCAGACACTTTTTTGTGAGGTAGAGGCCATTTTAAATGACAGACCCCTCACAAAAGTGTCAGATGACCCTAATGACCTTGAGGCCCTCACCCCAAACCATATTCTCCTGCTGAAAGGAAAACCCATCTTTCCCCCTGGCCTCTTTGAAAAGAGTGACTTGTACATCAGAAGGAAATGGAAGCAAGTACAGTATATCGCAGAGCTGTTTTGGAAAAGATGGACCGCTGAATACTTACTTATGATGCAGGAAAGACAAAGATGGGCAGCACCAAGAAGAAATTTCTCCCCAGGAGATATTGTCATTGTTGCCGACCCTACAGCCCCGAGAGGTTCCTGGAAGATGGGTCGAGTTTTGAGCACCAAGTCCGACTCCAAAGGATTGGTCCGTTCTGTGTGCATCCAAACCAAAACCAGTGTTCTGGAAAGACCTGTAACAAAGATCTGTCTCCTGGTGGAGGCCACAGAATAAGCTAATGGAAAATTTCTATCTATTCCTCTTTCTATCCTGTCCTCCAACTCTCTGTTCATTTTTCAGTGACGACAGAGAAGACATAGAAGACATCGCATGGATAGAGAATAGCTTCCTTACATGTTTAGATATTTGTAATTGTGATACTCACAATTAGGGGCCGGAATGTAGAAGCTATTCAGTATTTTCACCATTTAATATTATTTATTTAATGTTTAATCGTTATTTTGTTTGTATAATTAATTCAGGTTCAGTTACATTATTTTCACTATTTGGGTTTAGGTACGTGCTTTTATTTTGAAGGTGATGAGGCAATTTGCAGCGCACAGGTGAATCTAACTATGGGATGAGGACAGAGAGTCGGGTGGCACTGGGAGGACAAATGGTTTTTTACCAGTAAAGTAGTTCAGGGAAAAACAGTTCCATTTCATATCCCTTGTAACATCCAAACGCAGAAATAAACTGCCGCTAAATGCATTTTTTGGCCGGAAAATGGACTTATTACCTGCACGCACTTTCTGCGTAAGATTCGCTGCCCGGTGCCCGGAGTGGCCTTTTGATTTTATTGTTGCCGGATGACAAATAGCCACTACATAAAGTAAAAAACCCCCTCATTGAAGCGAACACCTTTTATCGGTTTTTGGACTTGGATTTTTGCACTGTTGCACGTTTGCACGGAGTCACTTTAGAAATACAGAAGATCTTCGTGGACAAAAGAGAAAAGGACGGCACCACCGATGGCTTCTGCGAATTGTTTGTTTGTTTGATCTGCTTGGCCACGATCGGAAATCGGAGGACGCCACACAAAGCCAACAGCATGGGTATGTGAAGCTTAATATCTGTCAGTTTTATAGAAAAGGGCAGGCTTATTTGGAGTCAATGGATTATTGCTTCCCTAAATACACGCTGTTGAACATTGTGAGTTGTTGAAATTGACGTTCGCTATTGCGCAACGAGAGACATTATTCTTTCCCAAATCTCCGACGTGAATTGTTACACATTACCTGTGTGAAGCCAGACAATATGGATGATCAAGAGGAGACAAACGAAACAAAGGCTGTGGCTGACTCAGTGGAAAGTGGTGCAAGTGTGGAGAGCGGTGCTCTGCCCAAGTCCTCTGTAAAACGGAGCATAACGTTGACATCAAAGGGATTAGCCTTTTACATACAAACACGCCAGGAAAAGAGGTCTGCAAAGATTAAACAGGCAAAGAAATATGTGGAATCACTGCGTGCATTGATGAGATCTAATGAAAATGTGAAATCTGTGCAATCTCAATTGTGTCAATTCATTAACTGCTATGGGGAGGCTATGGAAATACATCAGAGCATCATAAATATGAATTTACCAGAAGAGGAGGTTTCAAGACAAAATACCTATTTCAATGCAATAATGACAAAGTGTCTGCATTTCACTGAGGATGTCAAGGTCTGGTTATCTGAGGCTGGGCACCCCTATGACGCTAATTCTGAGATTGAACATGATGAGGAAACAAATGACAAGGTTGAAAATGATGACGGTGTGGTTCATAATGGTGATGATGAAATGAGTAACAACGGTGTTGAATATGAAAATTTTGATATAAATGAAAATGATGATCAAACCAGAAAATGCACCATCATTGACGACATAAATCCAGAGGATAGTGCTTCTAACATATCTTGCCCCAAGGAAAAGGCACATTCTACTGTATCAAGAACATCATCCACAGCATCGGCAAGGATAAAGGCAGAGGCAGATAAGGCAGCATTGATTGAGCGTCTGAATGCCCTAAAAAAGAAACATGAATTGGAGGCACAGGAAGAGAAGCTGAGGAAGGAAAAGGAGCAGTTGGCATTGGAAACTGAACTTGCTGCAGCCAATGCAAGAATCAGCACGTTGGACACCAATTCAAAATGTGGTTCTAAAAGGTCAAATGGCATGAACTCTTACCTGGACAGGAGCAAGGCGCAGGGGAGGAGCCAACTGAACCCTCATGCCAACCATTTTGTTTCACAGGTAAATGTCAAAAATAACATGCAAAATGAGTGTCATTCTGGAGCCCAAGCTGTCAGCCCAAAACCCACTTTACAGACAGTCAAGCTCAAAACAGGTGTAATATTGCAAAAGGACGTGAAACCACCCTTTAATCCACAACCAACACAAGTGACAAGACGGACAGCAAAGACTCCATCTTTGAACATGGCATGCAATGATTACCAAAATGACGTTTTGAATATAATGCAACGACAAACTGACATTACAACCATGTTGGTACAGCAAAACTTAGCATCTTCTCTACCTGTCAGAAGCATACCCATTTTTAATGGTGACCCTTTAACGTATCATTCCTTCATCAGAGCTTTTGAAAATTGTGTCGAGGCAAAAACTGACAATGCAAGTGACCGTTTGCACTTTCTGGAGCAGTACACCAGTGGGCAGTCAAGAGACCTTGTGAAAAGCTGTCAGTACCTTCCTCCTGTTCAAGGTTATCAAAGAGCAAAATCCCTGCTTGCTGAACATTTTGGAGATGAATTCAAAATTGCCTCTGCTTATATGACCAAAATTGACAGCTGGCCTCTGATTAAAACAGAAGATGTTACAGCACTACAATCCTTTTCTCTGTTCCTGCGGCAATGCTCAAATTTAACACAACAAATCACACACATGAATGAATTGGACATGCCATCAAACCTGAGAAACATCATTATGAAACTTCCTTACAAGCTAAGGGAAAAATGGAGGACTGCTGCATGTGAGCTTCAGGAGCAACGTGGTTACAGAGCTTGTTTTATTGACCTTGTGAACTTTATTGAGAAAGAAGTTAGAATTGCCTCAGATCCACTGTTTGGCAATATTCAGGATTCAAAACCTGCCAGCTCCAACAGCAAATCCCCTGCTGCCAATCAACCAAAGCACAGGAGACAGGGCACCTTTGCTACCAATGTAACTGCAGTCAAAGATGAAAACAAAAATGTCATGGATAATAAGATCAAGTCCTCTGCGCAAAGTCACAGTAAATGTTTGTTTTGCCATCAAACCAACCATGCACTTGACAAATGCTCACAGTTTAAGCTCAAGACTCAAAAGGACAAGATATGTTTCATAAAGGAAAATGGAATATGCTTTGGATGCTTGAAAGTGGGACACACCAGCAAAGACTGCAGGAGTCGACTTGATTGCAGCGTGTGTCAGCAAAGACATCCTTCAGTCCTTCACATTGAGAAAGGTATAAGCACACCTTTAAAAGAAGCACGACCTGTGAGCTCTCCAAGTGTAACATCTGCCCAGTCTCAAACATGTGGCCATATAGGGGCCGGAGATGAGGACAATGCTGTGTTTTCTATTGTTGCAGTACAGGTGAAAAGCCAATTGAGTGACAGAATTGTACAGACATATGCTTTTCTAGATCCGGGGAGCTCGGGTACCTTTTGTACTCAAACCCTGGCAAAGAAACTAGGGCTAAGTGGCAAGCCAACCAGTATTTTACTACGAACAATGGGGCAAAAGAAAGTTGTCAGTACCAATGTATTATCTCACCTGGAAGTGTCTGGCATGGAAACTGATGATTTTATTGAACTGCCAAATGTTTTGACCCAAAAGGCTATGCCTGTGTCACGAGTGAACGTTCCACGACAGGAGGATGTGGAGAAATGGCCCTATTTGAGGAACATAAAGCTGCATAACTTGGATGCTGATGTGGACTTGCTCATTGGTACAGATGCAGCAAAAGTGATGGAGCCGTGGGAGCTAATTAACAGTAAAGATGATGGACCGTACGCCGTCAGAACCAGAGTCGGCTGGGTCATCAATGGACCACTTAGGAGTGGAAGTAACAGCAAAGTTAAGACTGGCTGCTCTGTTGTCACCAGTAATCGGATATCTGTTGAATATCTGGAAGAGATGCTCATTAAGCAATATAACCATGACTTTAATGAAAAAATATCAGAGGGGCAATTGGAAATGTCAAGAGAAGACATTAAATTCATGGAGATAATGAGAAGCTCAACAGAATTGAAAGACGGACATTATTATCTTGACTTGCCTTTCAGAGAGGATGATCCGCTCCTACCAAATAACCGTTGTGTTGCAGAACAGCGACTTCACGGCCTGAAGAGGAAATTTGAAAAGAGCATGGAGTTTAAAGAGGAGTACACCTCATTCATCAATGATATGCTGGTTCAAGGTTATGCAGAGGTGGTACCTGCTGAACAGCTGGAACAAGAGGAGGGAAAAGTGTGGTACATCCCCCACCACGGAGTATATCATCCCACTAAAAGAAAGTTGAGGGTTGTATATGACTGTGGGGCCTCATACAAAGGAACATCTCTGAACTCTCAGCTATTGCAGGGCCCCGATCTCACAAACACTCTTATGGGGGTTCTCATCCGCTTCAGAAAAGAACCTGTCGCAGTCATGGCTGACATCCAGGCCATGTTTTATCAGGTGCGGGTGCCTGATAAACATGTGAACTTTCTTCGTTTCCTTTGGTGGCCGCTGGGTAACACTGATCTAGAACCAGTTGAGTACAGAATGAGAGTGCACTTGTTTGGAGCAGTTTCATCCCCCAGCTGCGCCAATTATGCCTTGAGGCGAACTGCGGAGGACAATGTAGCATACTTCCCTCCTGAGGTGATTGAAACGGTTAATCACAACTTTTATGTAGATGACTGCCTGAAGTCTACAGCCTCAGATGGAGACGCAGTAAAACTTGTAAAGGATTTGACTCTGCTCTGCAGTCTGGGAGGATTCAACCTCCAGAAATGGGTGACAACCAGCCGTGCTGTCTTGACTTCAATCCCGGATGACATCAGAGCAACAGAAATGAAAGAGCTGGATTTGGACACAGATCACCTGCCTATGGAAAGAGCACTTGGACTCCAGTGGTGTGTTGAATCTGATCTGTTCAGCTTTAAGACGTCATTACAGCCACGCCCAGAGACCAGGAGGGGCATCTTGTCGGTGGTCAGCTCTCTGTACGATCCGATAGGATTTTTGGCTCCTTTCACAATGCCAGCCAAATTACTGTTGCAGGAGCTTTGCCGGCAAAACCTAAAGTGGGATGAGCAGATTTCCCCCACCTTCTCCAAGCAGTGGTCTGATTGGCTGAAAGACCTTCAAAGGATGAGCATATTTACAGTGGAACGTTGCATTAAACCTGTGAACTTTGAAAAAACTGTAACAGCGCAAATCCACAATTTCTCTGACGCTAGTGAAGGCGGTTATGGCACAGTGTCGTACCTGAGAGTGGAAAATGGCAACACAGTGCATGTTTCATTTCTCGCTGGAAAGGCCAGAGTCGCACCTCTGAAGCATATCACCATTCCTCGTCTGGAGCTCACGGCGGCAGTTCTCGCTGTCCGAATGGATGTTATGCTTCAAAAGGAAACACGGTGGCAACTGAAAAGGTCAGTGTTTTGGACCGATAGCACGACTGTGATCAAATACATCTCCAACGAAACCAGACGTTTTCACACGTTTGTTGCCAACCGAGTCACTATGATCAGAGATGCTACAGATGTTGATCAATGGAAATATGTGGGCACCAAGGACAATCCCGCAGACGAAGCATCACGTGGATTGAGAGCTGAGGAATTTCTCACACATGGAAAATGGATTAAAGGCCCAGATTTCCTCTATTTGCCCGAGCGAGAATGGCCTACTCTGGAAATGGATCCAGTGATTCCTATCGATGACCCAGAGGTCAAAAGAGAAACGACAGTGAATGTCATTGTTAATGACCCAGAAAATCCAACGGATCTTCTCCTCAACTACTTCTCATCTTGGATGAAGCTTAAAAGGTCTGTCGCTTGGTTCCTCGTTCTGAAAAGACATTTGTTGCTCATGAGTCAAAAAAGAAAGGAACTTAAAGCTACAGAAAGTAAACTGGATGCAGGAGTCAGAAGTACTGTTGAACAGAATTTCAAGAGCTTCAAAGCCACACTTGGT
Source organism: Centropyge bicolor (assembly GCA_037975185.1). Taxonomy (NCBI): domain Eukaryota; kingdom Metazoa; phylum Chordata; class Actinopteri; family Pomacanthidae; genus Centropyge; species Centropyge bicolor. The sequence goes on along the minus strand of JBBMOC010001038.1, from coordinate 2,539 downwards.
GGAGAGAACTTGACTCCTGAAGATTATGATAAAGCGGAGAAGGCAATCATTTCTTTCACTCAGAAACAGAGGTTCAAGCCAGAGGTTGCCTCCCTCAAACAAGGCTTGAAGACTGTCTCCAAGGACAGTCTGCTGTTCAAACTAGATCCCATACTGGAGGAGAACATTCTCAGAGTTGGCGGTCGCTTGCGAAGGTCTGCATTACCATCAGAAACAAAGCATCCTGTTATTCTTACCAAAGATCTGCATGTCTCCCAGCTTATTTTACGTCATATCCATCAACAGCTAGGACACGCTGGGAGGAATCACATGTTGCACAGACTTCGACAGAGGTATTGGATAATTAATGCAAACTCAGCTGCAAGGAAGACTATTACGGAATGCATGGTGTGCAGACGTCATAGAGGAAAACTCGGAGAACAGAAAATGGCAGACCTACCTGAAGAAAGAGTTGTGCCAGACATGGCTCCTTTTACTAAGGTGGGAGTTGATTATTTTGGCCCCATAGAAGTCAAGAGAGGAAGAAGCCTTCTAAAAAGGTATGGAGTCATTTTCACTTGTCTGACCAGCCGTGCAGTACACCTGGAGGTGGCACATTCCCTCGATACAGACTCTTGTATTAATGCCTTAAGGAGATTCATATGCAGAAGAGGCCCTGTATCAAATGTAATTTCTGACAATGGCACAAACTTTATTGGTGCAAACAAAGAGTTGAAGCAAAATCTTGCTGCTTTGAATAATGCAAAAATCCAGGATGCCTTAATTCAGGATGGAATAAAGTGGAGCTTTAATACACCATCAGCCTCACACCAAGGCGGCGTCTGGGAGCGTCTCATCCGTTCAGTAAGGAGCACACTGACCTCTGTTCTCGGACAACAGATTTTGGATGATGAAGGCCTGCAGACACTTTTTTGTGAGGTAGAGGCCATTTTAAATGACAGACCCCTCACAAAAGTGTCAGATGACCCTAATGACCTTGAGGCCCTCACCCCAAACCATATTCTCCTGCTGAAAGGAAAACCCATCTTTCCCCCTGGCCTCTTTGAAAAGAGTGACTTGTACATCAGAAGGAAATGGAAGCAAGTACAGTATATCGCAGAGCTGTTTTGGAAAAGATGGACCGCTGAATACTTACTTATGATGCAGGAAAGACAAAGATGGGCAGCACCAAGAAGAAATTTCTCCCCAGGAGATATTGTCATTGTTGCCGACCCTACAGCCCCGAGAGGTTCCTGGAAGATGGGTCGAGTTTTGAGCACCAAGTCCGACTCCAAAGGATTGGTCCGTTCTGTGTGCATCCAAACCAAAACCAGTGTTCTGGAAAGACCTGTAACAAAGATCTGTCTCCTGGTGGAGGCCACAGAATAAGCTAATGGAAAATTTCTATCTATTCCTCTTTCTATCCTGTCCTCCAACTCTCTGTTCATTTTTCAGTGACGACAGAGAAGACATAGAAGACATCGCATGGATAGAGAATAGCTTCCTTACATGTTTAGATATTTGTAATTGTGATACTCACAATTAGGGGCCGGAATGTAGAAGCTATTCAGTATTTTCACCATTTAATATTATTTATTTAATGTTTAATCGTTATTTTGTTTGTATAATTAATTCAGGTTCAGTTACATTATTTTCACTATTTGGGTTTAGGTACGTGCTTTTATTTTGAAGGTGATGAGGCAATTTGCAGCGCACAGGTGAATCTAACTATGGGATGAGGACAGAGAGTCGGGTGGCACTGGGAGGACAAATGGTTTTTTACCAGTAAAGTAGTTCAGGGAAAAACAGTTCCATTTCATATCCCTTGTAACATCCAAACGCAGAAATAAACTGCCGCTAAATGCATTTTTTGGCCGGAAAATGGACTTATTACCTGCACGCACTTTCTGCGTAAGATTCGCTGCCCGGTGCCCGGAGTGGCCTTTTGATTTTATTGTTGCCGGATGACAAATAGCCACTACATTTGTATTTGTATGCGAACTTCCCCATGGGCATGGATAGAGTATCTACCTACCAACCATATCTGGGAGAATAAACACTTCAATTATTTTCCCAATATGTTGATGTAACATTGCCCAGCAGCCAACTCTCATCCCCAGTCAACAGTAGAAAATAAATCTGCACCTTCAACTAAATAACCACACAGTGATACTTGAACTTATAGAAATGAAACAAGATACTATGATGGATTGCCTAACTCAAGCAAGTATTTTACATTTGACCAATACATGGCCTTTCAAACCTGTCTGGAGCAACAAAATATCTTAACAGACTTACTATCAAGTGACTATGATCACATACAAATACTGAATGAGTGCAATGAAAATATCATTTTTTCATTCACCAAAAATTCCTCAAGTTTAACAAACTTCTCTTTTAGCTAAATCTAATTAAACCCATGCAGTAGCTCAGTAGTAGATGGAGTTTTGTCATGGTATTGATGAGTAAGGACCACCCACGTATCTGAATGGAGATGCAGATAACTTTACATATTAATGTAAATAATAGCTGTTTATCTTGCAAACTGAGACTTATATGA
>JBBMOC010001037.1:2216-15226 GCA_037975185.1 Centropyge bicolor | reverse complement strand
AGTTCAGAGATTCTAACAGAACAAGAGATTTATAGACTAAAGAAGCTCATCGTCAGGGTCAGAGACCAAATCCTATTAGACAGTGATGACTTTTAAACACTGTGGTCTCTTTTATCACTTGACTTGTGTTTTTATTGTTGCTTTTTTTCACCTAACTCCACAAATGTGCGATTTTAAAATCAGCATTTTAAACCTGAATGGAGCCAGGGCTGATTTTAAACGAGCTGCACTTTTTAAACTGATGGAGATGAGGAGGGTTGATGTTATGCTGGTTCAGGAGACCCACAGCACGGAGGACCTGGAGGCCGACTGGAGGAGGGCTTTTAACGGGGAGGTGGTTTTAAGCCACAAGTCCAGTCTGAGCGGAGGGGTGGGAATTTTATTCTCCAAAAGGTTCCTACCCTTAAAGTATGAAGTAGAGCAAGTCATTCCAGGTGTGCTTTTAAAAGTAAAAGCCAAATTTGAAAATGTTGTTTTAGTGTTTTTAAACGTCTACGCCCCGACCAATGGGGCGCAGAGGATGCTGTTTTTAGACACCCTGTCAAAAACTGTGGAAGACTGTGGCTCTGAAGATTTTCTGTTTTTAGGTGGTGATTTTAATTGCACCACAGACCCTGTTTTAGACAGGAATCGCCCAGAGCCACACCCAGCGTCTTCTCACAGGCTCCGACGGCTCATAGAGGAGCAGGAGCTGTCTGACCTGTGGAGGGGTTTTAACAGCAACACTAGACAATACACCTGGACTCATACAAGAGGAAGCTCTGTGTCTTTAGCCAGACTGGACCGCCTCTACTGTTTTGAACACCATTTTAACATCTGTAAGAGGTGTTTTATCCAGCCTGTGGGTTTCTCCGACCACGCCCTCGTCTCCTGCTCCATTTTTATCAAGAATGTGCGTTTTAACACAGGCCTTTTAAACAACCAGGCTTTTAGAACTGCTTTTAATGTGTTCCGGTGTTCCCACAGAGAGAGCAAGCCTGCCTTCTCCTGCCTCCAGCAGTGGTGGGACTGTGGCAAGACGCAGGTTCGCCAGCTGTGCCAGCAGTTCACTCGTGGCGTCACAAGAGACTTGGCCCGGAAAATGGAAGATCTGGAGAGTCAGGTAGAAGCTCTGCAGCTGCTGGCAGCTTCTACAGGAGATCGAGGGCATTTAGACTCCCTCAAGTCCAAAAAGTCGGCCATAGCCAACCTGTTGGGTGTCTCAGCGCAGGGGGCTCTGGTCAGGTCAAGGTTCATGAACATCTCCCAGATGGACGCTCCCTCCCGGTTTTTCTTTGGTTTGGAGAAAAAGAATGGACAAAGGAAGATCATTCACTCTTTACGAACGGGTAGCTGCTCTGAAGTCTCAGACTCGTCTGAGATCAGAAAGCATGCTGCCGGTTTCTATGGAAACCTCTATAAGAGTGAGTGGTGAAGTAATCCAGATGTGCACAGCACCTTCTACAGAGATCTCCCTCAAATGAGCGAGGAAGGCAACTCCCTGCTGGCAGCTGATCTGACCCTGGAGGAGATCACAAAGGCCGCAGGGATCCTCCAGAACGGCAGAGCTCCTGGGATAGACGGCCTTCCTGCCGACTTCTATAAAGCCTTCTGGTCCGTCCTCGGGCCAGACCTGCTACAAGTGTATAATGAAAGCCTGAGGACGGGGAAAGTGCCTCAGAGCTGCAGGAGGGCCATCATCACCCTGCTGCCGAAGAAGGGAGATCTCCAGGACATCAAGAACTGGAGGCCGGTGTCCCTGCTGTGCATGGATTACAAAATTCTGTCCAAAACTCTGGCCCTGAGATTAAGGGAGGTGATGTCGTCCATCATCCACCCTGACCAGACCTACTGCGTGCCCAACAGGCTCATTAGTGACAACGTCACTCTCATCAGAGACATTTTGGACGTCTCCAGTTCATTGGCTGTAGACACTGGTCTCATTTTCATAGACCAGGAAAAGGCTTTTGACCGGGTTGAACACCAGCACCTGTGGCAGACTCTGGCTGCCTTTGGCTTCAACCCTGGCTTTATAGCCATGATCCGGGTCCTCTATGCTGACGTATCCAGTGTCCTGAAGATAAACGGTGGACTGAGTGCCCCATTCGGCGTCCAGAGAGGGGTCAGGCAGGGCTGTTCTCACTCAGGTATGTTGTACTCTTTGGCCTTCGAGCCTCTGCTCCACAAGTTAAGAAAAAACCTTGAAGGTGTGAATTTCCCCCAGTGCCCTGTATCTTTTAAACTGTCAGCTTACGCAGATGATCTTGTCGTGCTTTTAAACACACAAAGAGATGTTGACTTTTAAACTGATACTGTCCGTGACTTTGGCTTTATTTCATCTTCTAAGGTGAACTGGGGGAAGAGCGAGGCTCTGATGGTTGGAGAGAGGCTGCGGGATCTGCTCCGGCTGCCTGGAGGCCTCGTCTGGAGGAAGGGAGGGGTGCATTACTTCGGGGTTTTTCTGGGGGACGAGACCTACAAGAAGAAAAATTGGGATGATTTGGTTGAAAAAGTGAGGGGGCGCCTCTGTAGGTGGAATTGGCTCCTAAAAAAGATGTCCTACAGAGGTCGCGTACTAATCATTAACAATTTGGTCTCGTCCTCTTTGTGGCACCGACTAGCCTGTGTCGACCCTCCAGCCTCTCTCCTGACAGAGGTACAAAGGCTTTTAGTTGACTTTTTCTGGGGGGGTGGGATGCACTGGGTCCCACAGAGCGTCCTCTTTCTGCCAAAGGAGGAGGGAGGTCAGGGCCTTATACATCTGGCCAGTCGGGGGGCTGCCTTCCGCCTCCAGTTCTTACAAAGGTTACTGACAGCGCCAGAGGACGTTCTGTGGAGGCCATTAGCCCGGTGCATTCTGCTCCATTTTAATAGCCTGGGCCTGGATTTTAATTTGTTTTTAATGAACACCAGTGTTATGAGGATGACATCTCTGCCTGTTTTTTATCAGAGTGTTTTTAAAGTCTACAACCTGCTGCAGAAGAAGAGAGAGGAGGAGGCGGGCTCGCTGCACTGGCTCCTGCAAGAACCCGTCCTGCATGGAACCAAGCTGGAGGGGCCCACCTGAGGAGGGGTCGCCCTGTCTGGGAGGCTGGAGAAGGCCGGGGTCCTGACACTGGGCCAGGTGGTGGAGTTGGCCGGTCCAAAGCTGGAGGAGTCCCAACGTCTGGCGGCCAAGCTAAACCTGAAGTCGGCCAGACTGACAGAACAGCTCCTCCAGCACTGGAAACACAACCTGAGCGGCAACCAGTACTCAATGCTGGAGGACCACCACACAGGCCAGCTGATCCCGGACCCTGAGGACCCTTTCCCCTCCATCTGCCTGATCCTGAACCTGGAGGAGCGCGGTGGCCCCCTGCTGGAGCCGGTGCAGCAGGTCTCCCTGGAGTCCGCCTCTGGAAAATCTTTTTACAGACTAATGGTAAAGACATTGAATAGAAACAAACTAAATGGACACACAGACACGCCATGGAGGAGACATCTGGGACTGTCCCCAGATGTCAAACCAGCCTGGAGATCCATCTACAAACCTCCACTCTCCAAAAGGCAGGCAGATCTCCAGTGGAGGATCCTCCATGGCATCGTAGCATGTAATTCTTTTGTGTCTGTTTTAAATGCTGCAGTCAGAGACAGTTGTCCTTTTTGCCAAATAAGAGAGACTGTTTTTCATTGTTTTTCTGACTGTCAGCGGCTTTTACCCTTGTTTCTGTTTTTAAAATCTGTTTTTACCATGTGTGGAGAGGATTTTAGTTGGCAGGTTTTTATCTTTGGTTTTAAATACACGCGCCATCATAAAGAAAAGTGCCAGTTTTTAAACTTTGTTTCAGGAACGGCAAAGATGGCAATTTACATGAGCAGGAAGAGGAAGGTGGAGGAAGACAGGGTCATTGAACCGAAGTTGCTAACAATGAACTTAATTAAAGCCAGGCTGCTGATTGACTTTAATTTTTAAAAAGTAAACAATGATTTTCTTTCTTTTCAGCAGCTCTGGTGTTTTAACAACATTCTGTGTTCAGTAAAAGAAGAGACCCTTGTGTTCAATGATTGGCTCATGTAGTGTGTGTAAATTTATTTATTTCTTTATTGTATTTATTACCAGGCTTTTTTTTCTGCAATTTTTTTTTCTGTATTAATGAAATAATTCACATTGGTGTTCTTTGTTGTATATGTGCAGCCATAAACCAGCGATAAATAAAAGCTGTGTTAAATCTCTCTCTCTCTCTCTCACACACACACACACACAACAATTTACTCCAGGTTACGGGAACCTCTCACTTTCTCAGGCTATACGATAGAATGTATCATATCTTCTCACAGGTGCAAGCTCTAAGTGCAAGAAGCTTCTCACCTTCTTGCACTAAATGTCCCTCCATTTCTGTCTCTCATGCATATATATTTGTGCCTTGCTCTCATTTGACTCATTGACACAATAGGTAGGCTACTGATGAGGTGATTTTCTGTCAGAGAGGTCAGAGACTCCAGTCGTCCAATGGCGCCTTCCCTACACACCAACCTCTGCCAGTCTGGTAAAGAGAGTGCAGAACTCTCCAGACACTCCCCCAACAGCCCCCTGCTAAGGACAGAAAAGGAAGAGGTGCGAGTGTAGTGTAATTTTTCTGAAAAGCGACCAATTTATGATTAAAGCTACATTTACTCTAATCAATATGTTATGATTTAACTGTGCTTATGGCTACGATATGTAATAAAGGTGTGTTGGAACATATATCTTTGAATTTAAAAGTATTAGAAGGTAAACTAGACTTGTAGGTTGTGCTATGTTCTATGACTAATGCTTTTTTCAAAATCAAGGGATTACTAAGGTGACTGGATCAATTAGTAACTGAAATGTGGACAAGAGGGAACATATACTGGAATGAATTTTGTATGACAAATATAATCTTGTGTGTGTTTGAAATCGCTCATAGTGTAGTTAGTGTGAGCACGGGCATATTTACTCAAAATTGAAATAATCCTTTTATTATCTTGGAAAATGTAACAAGCAATGGTAAGAAAATAAAAATGCTAGCAGTAAGACAAGAGAAAAAGGGAAAAACGCCAATGGAAAATTACCAGAACTCCAGCAAGAACAAAGAAAATGAATATTAAAAAATGGTGATTAATGGTGTAAGGTAACTAACCAATGAATTGAAAGGTGATATGATAATGTGAAGTGTCTTATCCTATGAACTATCTAGGAGTCTGTTCAAAGGCGTGGAAATTTAGGGGTATAAAACCTGATGCACAGGCCATTTTTCCTCAGTGCTCTTCGGATGTGACCTGTATTCATTTTTGAACAAGCGCTCCTTTATGCCGGCATAAAGTCTTCATTGCTCCAAACTTTTGTCTCCTGTGGATTTATTTTTTATCACCAAAGTGGATTTACGGACTAATACCTCCAAGATAAGGATAAGATATACGACAAAAGCCTGGAGTAAGGATAACTCACTTGCCCTACAAGGGTGTTTGGATTGCACAGACTGATCTGTATTTCATAAGGATTGCTCTGATATTGATATTATATTACTGATATTATATTGTGTGCAGCTCCATCTCATTTTGCAGAGACTCTGTGATCCCTTCTAAGGATGTCAAAGTTTTTCCCAATAACAAACCATGGCTCTCTAAAGGAAAACTGCTTTTAATGAAGGGAATGTCTTTGCAGTAAAGAGATTCAAGAACGAAGTGAGGTCTGAAATTAGAAAAGCAAAACTAAGGTACAAGGATAAAATTGATAAAGAGCTGAGCAGTAACAATGTAAAGAAAGCCTGGAATGGAATGAAAACAGTGACAGGAGCACAGAGGAAGGGGAATGATAACACTTGACTGGATGGTTTTCCTTCAGAAAAAGATTCAGGAGATGATCTAAACAGTTTTTTTTACCTTCGATTTGAAAATCAGGGTTTTACTGCACAGACGGGTGTTTTTAATGGCTCGTTGCCTATGTTGCCAGCATTCTCTATTGATGTGGATGATGCTGCAAATCTTTTTAAGAAAACTAAGGCTAAAAGCCCTGGACCTGACAACATCTGTGGCAGAGTACTCCAAACCTGTGCGGATCAGCTGAGCAGTATTTTCCATTGTATTTTTACACAGTCTCTTAAGCTGCATTTTTAGGAGATCATCAAAACTGAAATCTTATTGCATGTTGAACAACACCTTGATCCATTGCAGTTTGCATATAGAACTGGCAGAGGTGTAGAGGATGCAGTTGTCACTTCATTGCACTTTTTGTTCAGGCACCTTGAGGGCCAGAAGACACATGCCAGACTCTTATTCATAGACTTCTCCTCAGCATTCAATACTATGCAACCCTTTCTGCATGCTGATAGGCTCCTCCATCATTTTAAACTAGATCCTAACCTAATCAACTGGATAACTGACTTTTTAACTAACCAGTCACAGGCTGCTGCTTGTCGCCTCTCCTCTTTATTTTGTACACCAATGAGTGCCGTAGCAGCCTCAGTAACAGACACATCTGACATCATTTGCTGATGTTACGTTTATTGTCAGCCTTCTTCAGGGGGATGAGCAGGATTTTGGGCCTGTTGTAGATGACTTTGTGGCTTGGTGTGATGAGTCTTCTCTCAAACTGAACGCCATCTGTACTGGTTGAACTCAAATCTGACTCATGTAATCTAGCGATCTTAATGGTGCCTTGGATGGAAGGTTCTTTATGTTAACTAAACTGCACAGGGCACTGTTGAACTCTGAAACTGAAGGCGAAAGTCATAGGTCAGATTTAGCTGATCAGAATGCCAACTGTTTCCATTTGCACTTATTAAGGAAACCTGTAATACAAAAAAAAACAAGCTATTCCATGAGCTCTATGTATCACAGGCTACTTCACAGACACTACCACAGTGTCAGATTATAGTTATAGAAAGTACTTCTACTGACGAGCAATTTTAAAAAACACACAGTTGAATTTTTTTTTAAAAAGCACAACAGGATTAAAAAAAAACACTGAAGATTTCAAGCACAGTAAACAGACTTTGAGGTGCAATAAATACTTAAATACACAGCAGAATTGAAAAACAGTATAAGGTGCAGTGAGCTGTCATCTGTCTTGAACTTGCTCCTCTGCCTGTTGATGGTGCTGTGCAGTGGGTGCAGTGGATTGTCCATGATTGACAGGAGCCTGCTCAGCGCCCGTCGTTCTGCCACTGATGTTAAACTGTCCAGCTCTGTGCCCACCACAGTGCCTGCCTTCCTCACCAGTTTATCCAGACGTGAGGCATCTCTCTTCTTGATGCTGCCTCCCCAGCACACCACCGCAGAGAAGAGAGCACTCGCCACCACAGTCTGGTAAAACATCTCCAGCATTTTTTTGCAGATGTTGAAGGATGCCAGCCTTCTGAGGAAGTACAGTCGGCTCTGTCCTTTCCTGCACAGAGCCTCTGTGTTGGCAGACCAGTCCAATTTGTCGTCCAGCTGCACCCCAAGATATTTGTGCGTCCGTACAATCTCCACCCTGTCACCTTTGACGGTTATTGGCTCCGGGACGGGCCTGGTCCTCCTGAAGTCCACCACCATCTCCCTGGTCTTGGTGGAGTTGAGGTGTAGGTGGTTGGAGTCGCACCACGTGACAAAGTCCTGGATCAGATTTCTGTACTCCTCCTCCTGTCCACTCCTGATACAGCCCACAATGGCAGTATCGTCCGCGAGCTTTTGCACATGGCAGGAGAGTTGTACTGGAAGTCCGACGTGTACAGGGTGAACAGGACCGGAGAGAGCATAGTCCCCTGCGGTGCTCCAGTGCTGCTGACCACGGTGTCAGACCTGCAGTCCCCCAGTCTCACATACTGAGGTCTGTTCGTCAGGTAGTCCGTGATCCACGCCACCAGGTGTGAACCTACTCCCATTATTTGCAGTTTGTCTCTGAGGAGCTGGGGCTGGATGGTGTTGAAGGCGCTGGAGAAATCCAGGAAAGTTATTCTCACAGCACCACTGCCCCTGTCCAGGTGAGAGAGGGATCGGTGTGTCAGGTAGAGGATAGCATCCTCTACTCCCACCTTCTCCTGATACGCAAACTGCAGCGGGTGGACGGCGTGGCGGACCTGTGGCCTGAGGTGGTGCAGCAGCAGCCGCTAACAGTACCTGTTATAGTTTTTCTCAGTCGCTTTGGTGTATTTCTCTGATCAGAATCAAAATTCTCATAACTACACTGGTTTGCAGCATGTGCTTGAATGATTTGCAGTACTGTGTATGTTGTATGTTCAGTTCCAATATGTACTGCAGTATTGTTTACAGTTGTGCACAGCTCTACCCAAAGGCTGTTTCTCATGTTTGTTGTAAATACGTGTGTATTTTTCTTTTGCACAATGCTTTGAACAAATTAGAATTGCAAAGAGCATCTACAGTAAAAATGTGAAACATATGTATTCAGTGTGTTGTTCTCAGTGACCTCACTAAATACAGTAATGTGTCACTTTACTGTAGTTTTCAAATAGCTGTGCAAACAGTGTATGGTGCTGTCTTGAGCATTTTCAGGTGGTGTCACCAAGATCTGACTTTTTGCATTTGAAAACACTCCCAGAGCAAAGTGTCATAATGAAAACATGACTAAGCCATTTGACTGTCTTGTCTATAAACAATGGTGTTGGGACTTTTCATATTGTTGACACTGACACTTTGATTGACATGAATACTTGCTTTTGAGGAATGAACTATCCATTTTGAGCAAGTGAGACACTTTTGCAGGTTATCAACTAGGTTTTGCAGTTTGTACTAATTGCTTTGAGAAATGCACTAACTGTTGTGCAAATGTTAATAGTGATGTGAGAAAAGCACCAAACCGACTGAGAAAAACTGTAATATGCACAAAGATGCAGGAGAGCCTGAAGACTGACATACTGTGTTTGCATTGTGGTAAACACATTTTCAATTAAAACACATCAAAAAAGGTCTAAATATAATTTCTTTTGTTCATTCATGCAACAAGATTTTGGACATATGGAAAAGTAAATGCTATTCGATTAATGAATTGAAGATACTTAAGTAGAGTATTGTATATAGTTAGGTTGTACTTATTTATAAAAATGTTTTGCATTACAGTTTTTTTTCCATTGGTTTGGCTCATTTCTTGAAACAGAAATTACATTCTCAAAACTCTAAGATCATTTGGCAAAACAGTCTTACAGTTCAGCACAACACCATAGCTCACTTGCAAAAGCACATATCTCTCCCAAAACTGCTCATTTTTCAAAATAAGTTCTTTTGCCATACAAATAGTCAGTGCCCCCAAAATGCACCGTCCCTTTGGCATTGTGTAAGCACTGCAGGTCAAAATGTTTGGGTGTTTTGTCACTATGGCAAAGGAGCTTTGAAATATTCCTCATGTCTTAGCCCAGTCCTTCATTGAAAATGGTTACTGTACTCGGGGGCGTTACCAGGGGGGGGCAGGGGTGGGCAGTGCCCACCCATGGACATGCTCTGCCCACCCAAGGAAAACTGGATGAAGAGTTGACGGCAGTCTGGGCACCGCATGTGATATCCCATTCATATATTACTGTGTATGCCAGCGGACACTGCCGTGGACTCTCCGGCGTCCTAAAGCACACACTGTCAGCTCAGTCCCTCCCAGCAGGAACATGTGACCCCCTCGGCGTCCAGGGTGTAAATGAATCGCGCATGTGCCAAAGCGCTGCTCGCAGACACCGTCAGTAGTTCAGACGGTACGTTTGTACTGCCGTTCATTTATTGCTCGCCTACCTCGCCTTCGGAGTTTCAGTCACGGCAGGGATCTCTATTTGCCCTAGCTCTACCGCCGTCTAATACCTTTGCCTCTCCTACCGGACTATTCAACATTCATCTCAGTCTACTTTGTACTTCTCATCTGCGTGTCCTCTGTTGTGTGTCGTGCTACGTGCAAGCTGTAGCAAGACAGCTAGGTAGCAGCTACCTGCTTTTGGCCAGCCCAAACGTTAAAACCAGTCACATAAGCACTGTATAGTGAGAGAGAGAGAGAGAGAGAGAGAGAGAGAGAGAGAGATGCATATGGCTCATAAAGAAGCAAACAGCTTCCACTCCCGCTAACTCTACCAAAAACAAACAAACAAAAAAAAAAAACATTATTACCTGCATGTTCATAATGTTCACTTATGGATGTGTTCTAAGTTAACCTTTGTTTGTGTTGTTACCTCCTCTTTCACATTAGAAAAAAAAACATTATCATCTGCATGTTCATAATGTTCTATGAATTTAACTGACAGAGGAGAAAACAAAACATGTTTCAAGGTGCAGTAGATCTACCCTGGATTTTGAGCTACTTGAGCATTGTAGCACTTTTTTTTTTTTGCCCCCCCCCCCAGGTAAGACTAATGCCCACCCACACCTGGCATCCTGGTGACACCACTGACTGTACTATTTCTTTTTGTCTAGCTAACACACTAACACACTGCAAGTGTTCAGGGCAGTCACTCGCAAGCAGCTGACTCTCCAGCTGTTCTCTCCCATCCAATAGCACAGTGACACTCCCTCATTGCTAACCAATCATTCTTGTGCTCTCCTTTTAAATTACGTTTGCTCTCTGCCCTAGCGCTTGCTCGCCGATGATCTGCGCACCGCTCCACCTCCCCATCACCACCTCGCCTTGGCAGTGTCGTCATCCTCTCCACCCTCTCCCATGGAATCAGGTCTGGGTTCAGGAGGCAGTCACCCTTTCCCCTTTCCTTTTTCACATCTAAGTGTCCGTGCATCACTGGAGCTGCAGAGTCCGGACCCCTGTTTGCAGGCCTCCGACTGCACACGTCTTCGTTCAATTTTGTTATTATCACTTTCGTCATGTATGGATTGTAGTATTGCATGTCCTCCCTTCCCCCCGTTTGTCCCTCTCTTCAGCCCAACCAGTCACGGCAGATGACTGTCCATCACTGAGCTTGGTTCTGTCCGAGGTTTCTGCCTGCTAAAAGGAAGTTTTTCCTCGCCATCGTCGCCAAGTGCTTGCTCGTGATGAGAACTGTTGAGGCTCTATCAGTCTTTTTGAAGAGTATAGTCTAGACCCGCTCAGATCATCCATCTGGCTTCTCAGCCTCCATTTGCCACCACCACCACCAGTGCAGGACTGGGGGGGGGGGGGGGGGGTATGTTGCCCTAACCTGGAACTGTTAGCCGTTAGCCTCCAGCCATATGACCTGCCGAGGGAGTTCAGTCACGTGATCTCCCTCTGTGTTTACATTCTTCCGAAGGCAGACGCAGCCGCTGCATGTGAGAAGATACACAGTGTCACAGCACGGCTGCAAACACAACACCCTGAGGCCTTCATGATCATTTCTGGAGACTTTAATCATGTCACCCTGGACACCACCCTGGCTGCTTTTCACCAGGTAGTTGACTGCCCCACCAGGAAGAACAGGACGATTGACTTACTGAGCAAGTCAGTAGATTGTATTTCTTCAATCATGTCGTCTCCGCTCAGAGTCCAAAACGCCAAAGACTCTCTGTCAAGTTGCTTATCAATGGTTATGTCATAATAAATTATCTTTTCTCTCAAACTCGTCTCTCCTGGTTGAAATACTGTAATATAAACACATGAACAAAAAACAAGGGAAATTATATGTAGCCTACAGAGCTGTAAATAAAGCTGGAGCTTCACAACACTTTTTCATTGGTCGCTGTCCTCACCCTCCACGCTGCTGTTTGTCTGGCCACAGATTCTCATCCACATCACAGCATATATTCTCTCTTGTGATGCAACGAGGGAAGAAACAGCGCGCATGTGGCAGCCATCCCCTACACTGATCTCCTGTGATATCATCACACGCAGCGTCCATTGCATGGAGCAGGGAGCTCTGATTTGGAGCCTGATGCTCAGACACTCTCTCCACCTCCAAGCGGAGAAAAACACCGCTCTGAGGAAAGGAGAGTTAGTAGGCAGGAACACCACAACCATCCTTGGATGAGCAGTGAACCAGGCCCTGATGAGCCAGGGTGGAAATTCATTGTCCCACACAATGACATAGTTTGGTAGGTGAGGCCCTGCGAGACCTCTCTCACTTTTGAACCTAGAGGGGGTGCTGTTTCACTCATTTCCTGTTCCTGTTTCGTCGCACACGGAACCGCACACAGAACCACACGGAGCCATCAGTCAACTACAGGATTCAGCCACCCGGCAAAGCTAAGCGAGTTGAACCACTACTCTGTTGTTTCACTGCTTTAAGAAGAAATTATTATGGAGGTATGTGGGGGATTGCAAACTGGCCTACTCACAGTTGAGGATGATATTCACTGGCTGAAGTCCAAACTCCGGAAAAGAGATGAGATGATCGGAGAGTTTGTTTCCGTAGCCACTGCCCAGTCAAAGCAGATCTCATACTTGCAATCATCTTTGCTGACTGCTCCAACAGCCCGACTGTCCTCCTCCCTGGTGTCCCAGATAATGTCGGACTCTGTGGCCACCCTCCCCTGGGTGGCCTCGATGAATGCCGTCGCCTTACCGGTCTGCCCAGAAGATCCAATGGCAGAGGGGAGTCAGTCCCACGGGCCTGAGCCAGACATAGGAGCAACGATCACCACCTCCGATGTACAGGACACAGGACTTTTGACACATGGTCTAACCCATGGGCCAATTTAGCATAATGAGGAAAAAAATGTTTAGGTAAACAGGGTTTTGAGTCTGGACCTGCCCAGATGCCATCAACAGATCTCGCACCACACCTCCTCCGTTTTTCCTCGCCACTGTCGCATCAAATGCTTGCTCATGATGGGAACTGTTGGGTCTCTATATGTTGTCGGGTTTCTCAACCTGCTCTGTATGTAAAGTGCCTTGAGATAACTGTTGTTGTGATTTGGCGCTATACAAATAAAATTGAATTGAATTGAATTGAAGTTTGACAAGAGAGAGAACAACAAAGAATTGTTAGTAAGACTATCACAGAACGTTTCAATTCAGGACTAAATGGGCTGCACGGTGGCTCAGTGATAAGCACCGTCACCTCACAGCAAGAAGATCATTACCATTATCCAGTGTGAGAAGCCTAAAAAACATGTTTTCATCTAAAACTCAAAAACGCCTTATCCAATTCAAATCAAAC
>JBBMOC010001036.1:0-15254 GCA_037975185.1 Centropyge bicolor | reverse complement strand
CTCTTCAATCATTTGTAACTGATGCCTCTCATGCTGATCTCGCTTAGTTCTGAGTGTTTTCTTGTAGACTCTCAGTGTTTGCCAGTACTGGAGGCGGAGCTCAGGGTTGTCTGGTTGTCTGTGTTTTTGAGTTTTTCAGTGGGCCGGGGTGCAGGTCTTGTCGTTGTGGTTGGGGTGGGGTCCCCAAGGACATGAGTGGCTGTGGTCTGGCTTGAGGGGGATCTTGGTTGCCTTGATGGGGTCTTATTGGGACGTGAATTGGGTGGGGTCTCCAATGTGTTGGTACGGGTGTTGGCTGGGGGTGTCTTGGTGTTCTGTGGGGGTTGTGGGCCGGTGTGCTCCTTCTGTGGGCCGTGGATTGGTCTCTGTTGAGAGCGACGTTTTTCAGTGTTTGGGCGAAGACGGGGACTGTGTTTTTGAACAGGTGGATGTGGTCGTAGAGACAGCTGATGTCCAGGCTGGGGAGGTGGGCCAGGTGGACATTAGGTCTCTGCGCACAGGTTCTCGACAGATTGTGGTTGATCCTGTGGATGGTATCGGGGTGGAAGTCTCTTCTTGGGAGCAGAGTGGATATGACCACTCTGCTGTTGGGGAAGGTGGTGGAGGCTTTCTCTATCACTCTGCTGAGTGACTCTGAAACCCTCTCCTGTTGGGTCCGCAGATCATTGGTGCCTGTGTGGATGATGATGTGCTTTGGTGATCCAAGTCGCTCCTTCGACAGCAGGCCCATGGCTCTGTGGGTGTTGGGACACCAGATTTTGGCCACTTTGTGGGTGGGGAAAAGTTTTTTTTCATTAATGAATTTTCCATTGGAGTCGATGAGGAGGACAATGTCTGTGTCCTCACTCTGTTGTGCTGATCTGGTGGAATGAGGGGTGGTGCTGGTCTGTGGTCTGGATGTGGAGCTGGAGGTGGAGGTAAGTTCTTGGGTTGGTGGGTCTTGGCTGCTCACAGGGACCTGGTTGTGGTCTGGATGTAGGTTTAGTTTTTCATCCAGGTCTTGTGTAGCTCCACCTCTCTCCTGAAGCTGTGCTCTCCTGTGCTCCTCTCTCTCTGCTCTGAGCTCCTCCACCTCTTTAAATAGAGAGGTAAGTTCTTTCCTGTCCTTCTCTCTCTCTGCTCTGAGCTCCTCTACTTCCTCTGTGAGAGCTGTCAGTGTTGTTTGATGCAGCTCTCTGTCCTGATGCAGCTCTCTGATCTCTGCCCTGAGCAGGTTCAGCTCTCTCCTACAGCTGTCTCTGTCTCGTTTTAGTGTGTCCAGCTCTGTGTTGGTGGTATACTGGTCAGGCTGAGCTGTGGCGGGCTGAGCTGTGGCGGACTGAGGAGTGGCGGGCTGAGCTGAGGTAGGCTGAGCTGTGGCGGACTGAGGAGTGGCGGGCTGAGGAGTGGCAGGCTGAGGAGTGGCAGGCTGAGGAGTGGCGGGCTGAGGAGTGGCAGGCTGAGGAGTGGCAGGCTGGCTTGGCTGTTGACTGATCAGCTCTCTCAGTTGTACAAGTTCTCTTTCCAGGTCTGTGAATTTCGTCTTCAGGTCGGTGATGGTGCGGTTCAGTTGGGGGTCCTGGACCTGCTCTGGGGTGGTGGACTCCTTCTCTTCCGGGGGCTGCTCTGTAGTCTTTGGTGGGGTTTGGGAACTGTTAGTGGAGCTGGGTCTCTCCCGCTGGGCTCGTTCCTTTATAAGGAGGAAGTCGGTCTCAAACAATTTGAGGTTCCCCTGCACCATGACCGTTCCATTCTTATACAGGTTCACTGTCATCATGACAGTGTCTGAGTCCTCTGCCTCATATATTTTTATATTCCAGCCGTTACAGATCCCCTCTTTTTTAACAGAGGGGTAGTGGGCACTGATGGCAGAGTGCCATGCTAGCGGCTGGTCCATGAATAGGATGAGGTTGCTGACCTCGCCGGTCTTGCACAGGTCAGAAAACAGTGATTCTGGTCTTTCTTTCAACAGTTTTTGTTTAAAAGCCTTCCTGGCAGTCTCATTAGAGGAGGATAGAGGAGGGGAATGGCCTCTGTACAGGAGGATTCCATCAGGCTCTGTTGCTGTTAAACTGCTGCTATTTGTTCGTTGACAACAGTTGCTATATGCTTATAGTTAGCTTTATGGGGCTAGTTTAATTAGCATTCAGAAATTATTTGTTCTTTTTTTAAAAAAAATTATATCGTCATTCTGATGGTTTCACTCACTGTCACAGTCTTCAGCTGTTTTCCTCCTCCTCGTTTGATCTTTTGCCTTTTCTTTTCTTTTGTTGCTGGTTGTTATGCTGTTAACTGACAGTTAGGCTAACTGTCAGTTTGGCAGTTGGTCCGTTGTTTTCCAGTTTATCACTGTTTTCTTAGGTTTTCGCTGTTTTTTTTGTTGTTGTTGTTTTTTCTTCTTGGGAGGTTTTCAATAAACTTTGGTTTTCTCTTCTGTTTTTCTCCAGTTCTTGAAAAAATAGTAGTTTATCTCATCCCAAAATTGCCAAAAAAGCAAAAATATTCAGGAGCTCATCTTTTCTCCTTCTTCTCCTCTCTCTGTCTCTCCCTCTGTCTCTCTCTCTGTCTCTCTCTCTCTCTCTCTGTCTCTCTCTCTCTCTCTCTCTCTCTGTCTCTCTCTCTCTCTCGCTGTCTCTCTGTCTCTCTCTCTCCCTCTGTCTCTCTCCCTCTGTCTCTCTCTCTCTCTGTCTCCCTCTGTCTCTCGCTCTCTCTCTCTGTCTCTCTCTCTCTCTGTCTCTCTCTGTCCCTCTCTCTCTCTCTCTCTCTCTCCCTCTGTCACTCTCTGTCTCTCTCTCTCTCTCCCTCTGTCTCTCTCTCTCTCTCTCTCTCTCTCTCTCTGAGTGCATGCTGGGAGTGAGTGTGGAGGAGCGGTAGATTTGAACTGAGTGAGTGACCTATTTTTCTATCTTTCTCTATCTTTTTCTTTGTTATATTGTCAGATGTAGTTGTGTTAGTTGTGTAGTTGTGTTTTCTGGTGGTTGGGCTTGGTTTGGGGAGGGTTTGGTGTGTTTTTTCCGGCCAGCAGTGGTGTCTGGCCGGTGGCCGTCTTGAGACGCCATGGTGAGCCTCTCGGCGCTGACTCGGGATCACGGCGTGAAGGTGAGTGCCGGCTCCCTGTGCAGCGTGGAGGATGTGGCTTTGGCCGTGGGAGAGCTGATCGGACACGGCTCGGTGAAATCCGCCGCGCGGATGAACGGCTCCGTGGTTCTGTTTTTGGAGAAGGTGGAGCAGGCGCACCGGGTGGTGGAGTCAGGTCTCTCGGTGAACGGGATGTTCGTGCAGGCGTCACCGCTGACTCTGCCGGCGACAAAGATCACGCTGTCGAACGTCCCTCCGTTCATCAGCGATGACTTCCTGTGCAGAGAGCTGTCCAGACACGGAAAGGTGGTGTCTCCCATCAGGAAGGTGCTGTCCGGCTGTAAGTCTCCTCTGCTGAAGCACGTGGTCTCTCACCGGAGACAACTCTTCATGATACTAAACAATCGCCATGAGGAGTTCAATGTCCGCTTTCATGTGAGAGTGGCAGACTTTGATTATGTTTTGTTTGCAACGTCCGCAAATATGAGGTGTTTTGGCTGCAACAAAGAGGGACATACAATCAAAGCTTGTCCCGAGCGGCCCGCTGGGGCTGCTGCTGCTGCCGGGGGCCCCGCTGCTGCCGCTGCGAGCGGTGCCGCTGCTGCGGCGAGCGGTGCCGCTGCTGCGGCGAGCGGTGCTGCTGCTGTAGGTGAGTCCGCTGCCGCTGCTGCGGCGAGCGGTGCCGCTGCTGGGGGCGACCCCGCTGCTGCGGCGAGCGGTGCTGCTGTTGCGGGGAGCTCCGCTGCCGCGGCGGGCGCCGCTGCCGCCGGGGGCGGCCCCGCTACGGTGTCACAGAAGAGTAGCTGTGAGATACCACCCGGAAAAGTTAGCAGTGCTGAAGTGGAAGGTGAAGGAGAAAGTGGGGATGTTGCTGGGAGAAAAGGTGAGGGAGGAGAAACACTAACAGGTGAAGTGAGCACGAAGAATAAGGTGTCTGGGGAGAAGGGGGGTGAGACAGGTCGGGTATGCGGAGAGAGTGAAACAGGTGATAACAGTAAGGGAGGTAAAGAGGCTGAGGGCTGCAGCAGGCAGATGGGTGAGGTGAGTGATGCAGGTAAGACAGGTGGAGCATGTGGGGAACAGGCAGGTGAAGTCAGCGTGGAAGGTGAGACAGGTGAAGCTGTGGAGATGATGGAGCACGAGGCTGCGTGGCAGTCGGTTCCACAGAAGCGGCGCAGTAAGAGGAAGAGTGTGCGCGATGCAGCCAAAGTCAGCAGACAGGCAGGCAGACAGACAGCAGGGACGGACGCGCTGTCAGACAGCAGTGACAGCGAGAGCTGCTCCTCTGATTCCTGTGACGTCACTCACTCACAGGTAGCCAGCCAGGAGCACGTCTACACTGCCTCAATGTTCAAGATGTTCCTGCAACAGACTAAATCCATGAAGGGTGTGAATGTAGAAAGTTACTTCCCTGACAAAAAAATGCTGTACTCTTCAGCAAGGCATTACATCAGGAATAAAGCTGAGTCTGGTCTCACTGACCAGGAAGTGTTCAGATTGAAGAAGATCATGTACAAAGTCAACAAACAAATATGTTAGTTTTTAAAATGGCACTTTTTAAGCCCTTTTTTCTTCTGTTTGTGTTTTTGACTCTAGCCCTTCACCTCTCACCTTTTATGGATACTTTTAAAATCGGGTCTTTAAACCTTAACGGGGCCAGAGAGGCAAGGAAAAGAGCTGCTGTGTACGAGCTGAGCAAACTTAAACAGATAGACGTCCTGTTCCTACAGGAAACACACAGCGACAGCAGCAACGAGGTGGACTGGCGCAGAGAGTGGACAGGGGACGTGTGTCTCAGCCACCACAGCTCGCTCAGTGCAGGAGTGGGCTTCCTCTTCTCCAAAGCCTTCAGCCCACAGTGTGTGGAGGTGCAGCATGTGGTTCAGGGGAGGTGTCTGTTAGTCAGAGCTGCCTTTGGTCACTTCACTGTTGTGCTCATTAATATTTATTCTCCAAACAACGGCGCAGACAGAAAACGCTTCTTTGAAAAGGTCTCAGAGAAACTAAAGGACTGTGAGTCCTCAGACTACGTGTTTGTAGGTGGAGATTTTAACTGTACAGAGGATGAACTGTTGGACCGGAACCATGCGGAGCCTCATCCGGCGTCCCAGAGATCGCTGAGGCAGCTGGTCTCCGCCCACGGCCTGGTGGACGTGTGGAGAAGGATGCACGCAGGCTGCAGACAGTACACATGGTCCCACTGCTATGAGAGCGGGATCTCCTCAGCTCGTCTGGACCGGTTCTACTGTTTTAAACACCATTTTAACATATTTAAAAACTGTCAGATCGTACCTGTGGGTTTTACAGACCACTCGCTGCTTTTAGGGAAAGTTTTTATCAGGAACATTTTACCTAAAAGCGCCTACTGGCATTTTAATCTGGTTTTAACTTTAGATCAAAGTTTTAGAGAAGCACTTATTTATTTCTGGAGCGGTTTCAGACAGAGGAAGAGTGAGTTCACCTGCCTCAGACAGTGGTGGGACCATGGGAAGACTCAGATTAAATTACTGTGTCAGCAGCACACTCTGAACGTCACTCGTGACATCACCAGGTCTATCAGAGCTCTAGAGACCGACGTCGTGGAACTGGAACACATGAGTGAGTCCACAGGAGATCGAGGATACATTGAAATCCTCAAAAGTAAAAAGATGGCTTTAGCCAACCTGCTGGACACCAAAGTACAAGGTGCGCTGGTCAGGTCCCGAATCCAGAACATCACGGAGATGGATGCTCCCTCTAGCTTCTTTTTTAGCTTGGAGAGGAAACACGGGCAGAGGAAGGTGATGCACTCGCTGCTGTCAGACACGGGGCAGGAGCTGAGCGAACCAGGCCAGATCAGGAGGAGGGCTGTGGAGTTCTACTCAGCTCTGTATCAGACTGAATACACAGAAAATGAGGAACTGTTGGAGGAGTTCTGTGGTGGACTGCCTCAGGTCTCTGAGGAGACCAACTCCCAGCTGGAGCGCCCTCTGGGAGTGGACGAACTACACGCAGCCCTCCAGAGCATGCAGGGACACAAGGCCCCGGGCATCGACGGACTCACAGTGGAGTTCTACAAAACCTACTGGGACGTCCTGGCACACGACCTGCTGGAGGTCTTCAACGAGAGCTTGGTTGCTGGTGCTCTGCCGCTCTCTTGCCGGAGAGCTGTCATCACTCTCCTCCCCAAAAAAGGAAATCTGCAAGAGATCAAGAACTGGCGTCCTGTGTCTCTCCTTTGCACGGACTATAAAATCCTCTCCAAGGCTTTAGCCACTCGCCTGAGAGGAGCTATGGAGCAGGTCATCCATCGGGACCAGACCTACTGCGTCCCCGGCAGGTCCATGGTAGATAACATCTACCTCATTCGAGATGTTTTGGAAGTCTCTCGTTCATTAGGCCTGAAAACTGGTTTGATCTCATTGGATCAAGAAAAGGCTTTTGACCGCGTTGAGCATTGCTTCCTGTGGAAAACTATGAGGAGGTTTGGGTTCAGCGAGGGTCTCATTGCCAAGATCCAGGTGCTGTACTGTGACATTGAGAGTGTGCTGAAAACTAACGGCAGCTTGTGTGCTCCTTTCAGGGTGCAGAGGGGCGTCCGACAGGGCTGCGCGCTGTCTGGGATGCTCTATGCACTCTCTCTGGAACCCCTCCTCCAGAAAATACGCTCAAATGTTCAGGGTCTGATTTTACCAGGTTTTAAGAGTAATGTGGTTTTATCTGCCTATGCTGATGATGTTGTTGTTTTAGTGAAAGACCAACAAGATGTCAACACATTAATCAGTATCAGTGAACGGTTCTCTGTCATGTCTGCTGCGAGGGTGAACTGGGGGAAGAGCGAGGCCCTTGTTGTGGGTGAGTCCCCCCGTTCTCCCTCAGAACCTGTTGTGGAAAAGAGATGGTTTTAAATATCTGGGCATCTTTTTAGGAAATCAAGATGTGTTAAAAAAGAACTGGGAAAACCTGGCAGGAAAGGTTGAGAGCAAGCTGGCCAAATGGAGATGGCTGCACTCCCAGATGTCGTACAGGGGCAGGGCTCTGGTGCTAAACAACCTTGTAGCCTCTCTGCTGTGGCATCGGCTAGCCTGCTTGGATCCTCCATCAGGTCTGTTAGCTCAGATCCAAAGTGACATGGTCAACTTTTTCTGGAGTGGTTTACACTGGGTGCCACAGTCTGTTTTGTTTTTACCCAGAGAGGAGGGTGGCCAGGGCCTCGTCCACCTGGCCAGTAGAACAGCCACCTTCAGGCTGCAGTTTGTGCAGAAGTACCTCACAGGACCGTCGGACTTAGTGTGGAGGGATGTGGCCAGCTGCATACTCAGGCGGGTCAATAACCTGGGGCTGGATGCTGCTCTGTTTTTAACTGATTTTAAAGCTCTGAAGTTAACTGTTTTACCTGCTTTTTATCAAGGTGTTTTTAGATCCTGTGCTCTGTTTAAATGGAACTCAGTCCAGACATGTGACTCTCTGCACTGGCTGCTGATGGAGCCTTTAATCTGTGCTGCCAGACTGGACATATGTTGTAGCTCCACTCCAGGACTGATGGGGGCGCTGTGCAGCACAAAGACAGTTGTTTTAAAGCAGCTGGTAGACGGTGCGGGGCCGGCCCTGTCGGATGCTGCAGCAGTGAGCTCGTTGCTGGGGATACGTTCCATCAGGCTGGTGCAGAAAAGCCTGGAGCTCTGGAGGCAGAAGCTCTCTGCACAGGACAAGAGCCTCCTCCGACAGTACGGCGAGGGAGGGCTTCAACCCGATCCCACAGACCCTTTCCCTGAGCTCGGCCTGAGCCCAGGGTTCACGGAGCTCAGCGGACCCCTCCTCACCCTGAGGAACACTGAACAATTAAAACTGCACAGCCTGGACCGAAAGACTCTGTACATGAACTGTGTGAAAACCATCAACCAGAGGAGCCTGTGCAACAGGGCGGCCTCTGTGTGGACCAACAGACTCGGGGGGCACAGCCCCCAGTGGACCACCCTGTATAAGGCCCCTCTAAAGAAACGGACTGGGGACCTGCAATGGAGGGTTTTACATGGTGCTATTGCAACCAATGCTTTTGTGTCTGTTATTAATCCCACTGTGGTGAGTGAGTGTCCTTTCTGCCGTTTGTCCGAGACTGTCTTCCACATGTTCACTGAGTGCAGCCGACTCACTGGCTTCTTCAGTTTCCTAACTGGTGTT
The DNA here is from genome assembly GCA_037975185.1 of Centropyge bicolor. Taxonomy (NCBI): domain Eukaryota; kingdom Metazoa; phylum Chordata; class Actinopteri; family Pomacanthidae; genus Centropyge; species Centropyge bicolor. Next base: position 7,037 of record JBBMOC010001036.1, on the reverse strand, counting down.
TTTAATCTCTTTGATCTGGTCTTCTCCTGCCCTGTTTTTATCTGTGGAGTCAAACTCAAAAACTGATAAATCCAAGTGGAAACTTTTAAACTTTTTAATCGGAGAAGCCAAATTGGCAATTTATTTAAGTCGAAGGGACAAACTGCAGGACGGGCCTGGACTGGATGTTGTGGACTTGTGGAGGTGCAACGTTAAAGCCAGGCTGAGGCTGGAGTTCTGCTTCCACAAGGCCACGGGGAACATGGAGAAGTTCCTGCAGCTGTGGGGACATGAGGAGGTGCTGTGCTGTGTGTCTGATCAGGGAGACCTGAGCTTCAAGGATTGTCTTAGCTGAGCAGTAGTTTGTTGTCTTTTGGTTGTACGTCACTGTTGTCATGTCTGCTGTTAATTGTTGAAACATGTAAATAAAGTGTTTGTTAAAATCTCAAATCTCTCTCTCTCTCTCTCTCCCTCTGCCTCTCTCTCTGTCTCTCTCCCTCTGTCTCTCTCCCTCTGTCTCTCTCTCTCTCTCTCTCTCTCCCTCTGTCTCTCTCTCTCTCTCCCTCTGTCTCTCTCTCTCTGTCTCTCTCTCTCCCTCTGTCTCTCTCTCTCTCTCTCTCTCTGTCTCTCTCTCTCTCTCTGTCTCTCTCTCTCTCTCTCTCTCTCTCTCTCTCTCTCTCTCCCTCTCCCGCCGCTCGCCGACGGGACGCCGCTCGCCGACAGCGAGGCCGATCCCCGCCGCTGTCAGTCACAGCCGCTGAGCTCACCTACAGTGAACCCGGCGTGTTCCTCTGCTGGAGGAGGATTTGTGGAGAGCAGGCCGTTTTTCATGGCCCTCACACTGCGGAGCTGCAGCTAAAGCTTTGGCCGTGTTTCTGCCCCGGGCTGTTCTCGCCGTCCTCACAGCGCTTCCTCTCAACCTCAGCCACCTGAACCAATGAGAGGGAGACGTGAGGGAGGACGATCAGCGTGGCCGTGGCCTCCTCATCCCCGGGAGCAGATACTGCCTCCGACCTCAGGACCGAGCTGCTCTGCTCCAACATGTCAACACCTTCAGAAGGTGTGACATCATCAGATCTGAGAGGAATCTCCTTCAGCTCCAAACTGTCTCTTTCACAGCTCCACAGTTTATTGAACAGATTTTTGTCTTTGTGCATAATAGACGTGTGTTTCTCCTTCAGCCTGTTTCACCTTTACATGTGTGAGGTGCGGATATCAGGAGGAGTTTTGCAATTAAAAAAATATATACTTTATTTCCTATAAAGATACAATTGTAAAATCAGGGGAAAGGGGAGGTAAAACAATGTGTCTATCTGGCTAGAGTGTCTTTTCTTCAGTGGCGTCCCACAGGTGCTGCGCATCAGGCCCTAATGAACCCTTCTGACGCTCACCTCTTCGCAGCGCTGTCCATAGTGCTGAAGGTGAGGGATTCATCTGAAACATCAAACTGCAACAACATGAATCTGACAACACTCAGTTCAGACGGATACAGAAACGGTTTTGTTCGACTGCTGTTGTGACTTTTATGTGAAACTGACTCGAAGGTTTATTCAAACTTGAGACCAGTGGCCTGTTGCACAAAACTAGGATAAGGGATTAAGCCGGGATATCTTGGTTATCCTGGCTCAACTTACCCATGATCCGGTTGCACAAAAGCAGGATAGGGGAAAGTGGGATATGTTATGGTGTAAGTTGCCATGGAGATTTATTCTGTGGAGCTAGCCTGCTCCAGACCAGGCTAAGTTCCAGGATCTATTTAATCTCATCCCTTATCTTAGTCAGCTGTCACCACAAACGGAAACCAATAGTTATTCCACTCCCCACTACACATTGTTATCACATTCAACTCCACCCACTTCCATTATTTAAACATTTGTGATCATTAATTTCAATCATTGTAGATTTTTAAATTTACTATTTCATATTTCACTTCACTCTAGTCAATGTGCAATATTTTGCAGTTTAGTATTTAATATTTCACATTTCTCATGGAATTTTCAAATGTAAATTTGGTAATATCGTCTTTTTAGCCTGTTTTTAATCTTTTACTATTTAACTGCTTCTGTCCCCTTTGCTGCTGTAGATTGTGATTTTCCCCACTGTGGGACAAATGAAGGTTTATCTTATTTTAAATGATGATTTAAATGATGTTGCAATCATTAGATAATTTACAATTTCCCATAAACTATATATAAAATACACCTCCCATATAAATATAAATACACATTATAGAGCATGATGTTCCTTTATTGAATAAGGATAAATACAAAGCAGGTAAACCATCAGCTCCTTTCAAAACTGAGGTCACACAGTGAGTCTACAAGATAGAAAGCACAGAGTCAAAACATATTATACAACACAAGAATAAATACACATTCACAGGTCTGTATAATACACCCTGCATGTCTGCACACTGAAATAAATGCAGGTCAAATGCATACACAACAAATGAACAGACAAATGAATGGATGCAGTAGCCTCCCTGCAAGCTTGTAAACACACAGTATACAGCACAAACAACACAAATCAATTTAAATTGAATAAAAAAAAAAAATACAACACAAATTCCTCTGTCAATGCAGGCCATATTTAACTTAAAACATGCATGTTAACTAAAATAATTTAACACATACTGGTCCCTGACCAGCTGACCACTCTCATCATCAGGGATGATGGCAGGATTGTCCCAGTCCATGTATGACGGCGCTCTGGGGGCCCTCTCCTTCCTCAGGCATGCCACATTGTGGACGACAGCACAGGCCACAGTGATGTCGCATGCTCTAGAAGGGCTGACCCTTAGGTTGTGGAGGCAGTGAAAGCGTGCCTTCAGGAGGTCAAAGGTCATTTCAATCCTGGCTCTTGTCCTGGCATGGGCATGGTTGTAGGCCTGCTGTGCTTCCTGGGGGTCTGCGTACGGTGTTAAGAGAAAAGGCTGGCAGGCGTACCCCCTGTCCCCCAGCAACACACCAGAGAATTCACTTGTCAAAACAAAAAGTCAGTATCACAACCTCATAAACAGAGCGACGTTCTTGACACAGACATGATTTAAAAAGTGGTTATTAATAGAGGTTGCGTTGCTCACCTTGTGATAGGCGCTGATAGATTCCAGAGGTCCAAAAAACTCTGGAGTCATGGACCGAGCCAGACCACTTTGCCACAACATTGCTGATCAGACAGTCAGCATTGCAAACCATCTGAAATTATAGGATGATGACTATTAAACCAATCAACGCACATCACAAGCAATGTACAGTGTTCATTAATTGACAAAAGCAAAAAGTCATGTTCACCTGAACATTAATGCTGTGAGAGGATTTCCTATTCACAAAATCCGCCTCATGGGCCTGAGGGGGATTTTATCCTGACATGTGTGCAGTCCAATGTACCAATGACATTGGGGAAACCTGTAACACACAGCAATGAGTATCCTACTATGACTGTTAACAGTTGTCCTGTAATTTGTAGTTTCTCTTACCTGCAGTCCTATAAAGCTCCTCTTTGATGTGGCAGAGTCTTCTGTGGCCAGGGAAGGAGATGAAGACATCTGACTGCTCTTTAAAAGCCAGACACACACTCCGTATTGCACACTCCTTGTTTAGCTTTTCTGCATCACCTACGGAGTACAGAAAGCCTCCACTCGCAAAAAAGCCTAAGGCCACACAAAGCATCTGCTCCACAGTCAGTGCATGGCTCCGTGCTGAGCGGCGTCGGATCCTGGGACCCAGCAGTCTGCACAGATACCTGATGCCATCTGAAGAAGACCTGTACCTTTCATATAAGTGGTCATCAGGGAAGGCCAGTGGGTCCACCCGGTCCCTGAAGACCCTCTCTGGCCTGAAGGCTCTCCTGAGCACAAGTGCTTCTTCGTCCACCACATCTTTCAAGAATGGGCACGCCATTGTTAGAGCCGGAAGGAACACAGCATTTTGGGCCTTTATATAGGCTATCTGCCCACTTGAACACCTTTGCACCCTCACACCTCACAAGCTGCAAATGGTCATGTCGTTTTCATGATACCTTTTTTTTTTTTTTCAAAGTCATTCTGATACCTAGAACCTTCAAGAACAGATAATCAGACTGTTCCCTCTACTCAATTTTTATTGCCATAAGATGTTTTGATGTATCTGGGAAATTGCATTTCAGGGTACATTATGTGCCATTCTTCTAGCCTTAATAATACAGCCAGTGTTTTAACTTCCAACTAATCATAGGACTTAGGTAGGATGGCAGATGGAAATTTCACAGTCTGTGTGCCTAGTGTCATCTCTATGGTAGCCCTAACTGTACATACATTAAACAAACAGACACCACCAAAATTCCATTGGATCTTTTATTTCATTTTAAGATGTGTCGTCTTCTTGGAGCTGGGGGAGGAAGGGTTAGGAGAATAATGATTAATACATTTGTGTTACAGTCAGCATACAGTGTGCATTGAAGGCATAACTCACCTCCCGCTCAAGTTTTTTTATTTCGAGGTCCAATTTTCTTAATGTCCTCTTTTTTATTTCTGTGTCCAGGGTAAGGTTTTCCATCTTTTTTTTTTCTGTAAACACATGACAGTTAGCTTAGGGGGAATTTTGCATAATGGGAATGTCCTCCATTAATACTCACTATGTTGCCAGGCTGGCTTTCTCCCTGTACAACATCTGGGTCCTGTTACAGAAAAGACATTTTGTGTGGGCACCAAATGATGACTCCTCACCATTGTAGAATGAATAGTGCTTCCACAAGTTTGACATTATACCTGAGGCCTTCTGGAATCCAAAGAGATGGTCTCCTCATCTTCGCAGTGATCATCATCTGCTGCTGCACAGGTGCCTTCACCCTATCACATTTAATGGTATTACTATTGAAGGCAGTAGATGAGACATGCCAGGCCTTCAGAGTACTCACTGGATCAGCCTCTTCTGTTGGTGTTGGCGGCTCCAAAAGTATGACCGTGCTGCCAGACACTGCAAGGCAAACCAAAGTCAGACAGTCCAGATGGATTTGATATGAATGTGGTTATGTCCCACGTAGAGATGGAGGAAAGTACCTTGTATGAAGCGGGCGGCATGTTGGGCAGGACATATATTTGTATCTGTCCCCCCGGGGATCCGATCCAACACAGGCCTGCCTTTGTTTTGCTCCAGGGCTGTGTCCTCTGCTGGGGTGAGGTCAGCTGATGGAGACCCACCACCCGTGCTTTTCTTCTGGGTTTTCTTTTTGACTGCTGAAACAGTACAGACAATGTGTGAGCAGACACCTTCTGGGTACAGTGTACGCTTGTGCATTCTGAAGTATTAGTCAGGGCCCTTACCATTCTGCAGGATGTTCTTGTATTTAATCTGGACTTGCTGCCATGTTCGTTTTGGCCCAGTCATGTTTAATCTATACACACACATTATATATATGATCAATAAGCATTGATAAGCATAAGCATTGCGTGCGCGCGCACACAGACACACACTTGCATATATGCAAGTATATGTATAGTATATGGGCTAATGAAACAGCAGAGGAGCATGGAGCATGAGGAGCAAACATAAGATAAGATAAGAGGAACTTTATTTATCCCAAAGGGAAAGTCAATGTAGTCAGTGAGCTTATCTATTTATCAATAAATTGTACAGTCTGATGGAGTTACATTGACACAGTTTCACTCACGTCTGCAGTCATTTTCACTTACAGTTTCAACTGATTCATAATCAGAGTACAGCCACGTTTTCGGAGATGTTAATGAACTATTTGGATTGTAATTGTGATGGTTTCCGCGGAGCAGTGAGTGTGTATTTGTGCACTGCTTACGCATTCAGGCGGTCTGCAATACTTTGCCACACTTTTTCTCTTTGTTTAATAATTGTGGCGGTGTTGCCTTTCTTTTTAATTTGGTCTTTGACCTCTTCATACGCCTCCATGAGGATCTCTGCCTCCGACGGGGAGAAGTACGCTGCTCTGGTTGTCATGGTGAATCAATGAATCAGTGATCGATATCGGGCTCGATTTAAAGAAGCCGCGTGTGCGCACTTATCCAGGATTGGTTTCACCTGGCTTGTTGAATCCGTGTCTGCTCATCCTGGCTTGGTCTTTGTGCAACCAATTAAGCCTGGACGCTCTTGTTTTGGATTCGTTGAACTCGGCTCAGTCACTTATCCCGGATGTCTGAATCCTACTTTTGTGCAACGGGCCCCAGGTAACAAATGAGAACAAGTGAGAAGTGGATCAGGCCTGAAGGGGGTTTAGATTTGGATGCTGATAATTCAGTTCCCAGAATGCACCAGTTCTCAGAATCTGCTGCAGTTCTCTCACATTAACGTGCAGTTCCACAGTTTAAGGAGCAGTTTTATATGTTCAAAGGTTTGACTGCTTCACACAAAACATAGCTGCGTTTCCCAGTCAGATAAATGAAAGCTCACGTTCCTGCTGTAACATTTCTGCTGCTTCCAACTGCGACTGCACATTCAGACCTTTTCCTTTGCTCTGAATCGCAGCAAACTGAAAACATGGAAACAAGCTGAGTAAAAAAGGCTTCTCACTCAAACCAAACCCACTCAGAACTCAGACTGAATTATTTACAACAAACAACCAGTTTACAAATGGGCAGAATCACAACTCGCCCACATTTGAAATGTGGAAACCTTCAGCTGCTCCTCACAGTCTCTGTCACAAAGTCAAAACCACACAACTGTTGCTTTCAACCGTCGACGGCTGGAAGAAATGAACGAGCACAGATTTCTGTCAATATGATGTAGTGGAAATGAATTGAGCCACTCTTGTGAGATGAGAAATAAAGTACTCAGTCAAACATCATTGTCTTTGTCGTGGTCAGTCAGCCCTGCGCAGAGCGAGACCCTCAGCCTGGCAGCATAAGAGTCTCTCCCCCCCAGCACTGTGCCACTCTTTATTCAGGAAACACCAAAAACAACAGGAAGTCATATAAGGCACACTAACATATCTGGTTATAAAGTCACGTTATTCTCTTGCGCTGGCACAGAATGAGGCGACTGTTGTTCACCCATTGTGTGGGTGCACCTCTCCCCCAGGTCTCCGTGCAGAGCTGAGGGCCTTTCCCACCATTG
>JBBMOC010001035.1:0-15258 GCA_037975185.1 Centropyge bicolor | reverse complement strand
TCTTTGTCCATATTTGGAGTAACCGGAGGTAGGCTACCAAGATGGCTGCGCACTACGATTTGCTTCATTTTTGCTCTTCAGAAACCTATGGGTGTCGTCACAGACACTACGTTCATATTTTATACAGTCTATGGTTTATACGTGAGTGGACAGGTGGGTGAGCGACCATACCAGTGTAACAAAGCCTTCATCTAACTTCTGTGACAGGTGGACAATATTCATTTATAATGTGAATTCTGATGTTTATAATGAAGTCTTTAGTATTTTTCATTGGCTTTTTCACATTTATATTTATTGCATTAAACTACATGCTAAGAGCGCACAGGGAGCATCTAGTAAGTATCTCAGATGTTTGTTTTGTAGTCCATCTTCTGGACTTTGTAGTTTTACCTCACCCTTAGAATAGCCTCAGAAGTGTGTATTTCTGTTTGTTTGTATTTTTTCCCTTGGTCTAACTTCAGTCAAGTGTGTTTTAGTTTCTTAGATCAGTGTAGAATTATTTCCTCTGTCAAGAGTGATTTTAATGTTGTTAATAAAAATTTTATTTTGAAACTCTTGTCTGCGAGTTGTGCATTTGGGTTCAGGACCATAGTTCAGTCTTGACATCTAACTTCTTTCTTTATTCCACCTTTGCCATCTTCAATCTCTTCTTCAACTTATGTTGCACCTGTTTGACTCTGTAGGCTTCTTTGACATTGGCAAACAGCAGATGAAGGGTGTAGCAAAGACTTTTAATTTCTCATGTCTCTCCACACTTTTCCTTTACCTCACTTCCTTCTACCTCACTTCCTTTCCTCATCTCTCGTTGATTACCTCTCATTTAGTTCACCTGTGCACTCCCTATTTAAGTCCTGCACTCCCCTTCAGTCAGTCTTTCACCTTTTCATGGGGCGGCAGCACTGGTAAGGGTTGGTTTGCACATTTATTAAGTACATTGATAGAAACGTAGATCTTTACTTATCCTTATCTTTATTTAACCCTCCTCTTGCATTTGTCGTACCCTCCCTTCCATGACATTTCCGGTCAAAAGTGACCGGTGTGTTTTGCAAGGTGATAACTCTGGAACCCCTTATCCAATTTTGATGGTTGACATCTCATTTGAACAGTCAAAGCAAGTAGAATCAAGAGGTGACAGAATGACACCAGGGGTGAATTTCATGTTCTAATTTTGGAGAAAGTTCAAAGATAGCGTTTGCTCTACATTACTGTATACTATAAAAATGCTTGCCATTTAGGATGTTTTTACTGGAGATGGAAATGCTTTAGTTAGGGTTGTAGCTGAGATTCTTCCCGTTCCGGGATGTATTGATTTGATACAGGCAAGCCAGTTTTTGTTCAGTATATAGTCCGGACGCACCGGTCGGCCCATCAAGTTTAGCATTGACTGCATTCACTGTGATGAATATAAAAGAAGACACTTATACTGTTTTCATCAATGAACACTTACTGAAAAAGAAATATTCAAAAAAAGACAATAACAGAACATCAACATGGCTTGTGTGTGTGTGTGTGTGTGTATGCATGTGTATGCCTGCATGTGTGTGTGTATTGACACACATAGTTGTCAATGCACAGTTGTGGTGGAATGTTCCTTGCAGATGTAGGCATGGCACTTCTGACAGGCCTGGCTAGTTTTTCTGTCTCAAGGAGCACAGAGCTCGCACCTCTTCCTTTTCTGACCTTGGCAGGGGGCTGTTGGGGGAGTGTCTGGAGAGTTCTGCACTCTCTTTACCAGACTGGCACAGGCTGGTCTGTAGGGAAGGTGCCATTGGACGACTGGAGTCTCTGACCTCTCTGACAGAAAATCACCTCATCAATGAGTCAAATGAGAGCAAGGCACAAATACATATGCATGAGAGACAGAAAGGGAGGGGCATTTAGTGAGAGAATGTGAGAAGTTTTTCTTTAGAGCTTGCACCTGTGAGAAGATTTGATACATTCTATCATATAGCCCGAGAAAGTGAGAGGTTCCCGTAACCTGGAGTAAATTGTGTGTGTGTGTGTGTGTGTGTGTGTGTGTGTGTGTGAGTGAGAGTGTGTGTGTGTGTGTGTGTGTGGAGATGTTTTCCATCTGCAGGATGAGCATAATATACTCACACCCATTCATTTCTTATGGCGGTCACTTTTGACCCGAAATATCATAGGAGGTACACTGTTGAATAAATCACTCAAAATTCAAAGTAAGTGGTGATCATCAATTGTATATGTTCAGAGGCCTAGTGTGGAGGATAACATAAGGTCTTGAGGCATTTGGATAAAAAACATAATATTTATGATTAAAAACAAAGTCACTCGGTCACTTTTGACCCGAAATGCAAGAGAAGGGTTAAGAGAATGTTTAATGAACTTGATGATGTTTAATCCTTTATTTGCTTTCTTTCAGAGATCACAGTCCATGTGTGTCTTTTGTTATGTCCTTTTGAATAATTAATTGAAGAGTTGGAAAATAAATCAGTTTATTCTTTGCTCAACCAAGTCTCCTGGCTCATGCGTTCTGACCGATGCCCCATCACGATAATAATTTTATCCTGAACCTTCCTACTCTTCCTTAACAAAGGGCTTTGTTTTCTGTGGTAGGACAGTTAACAAACTGTAAATCCAGTCAGGTGGGAGGAGAGGGAAACACGACTGAAGTCCCCTGATATAGGATACACCAGACCATCCTTTACGAAAGGAGAGGAGGTAATGCCGACCCACAATTCCTTTCGGCAGCAACAAAAAATCGACGCACTGTCATTCACAACCAGAAAATGTACGTAAATCCAGTCAGGTGGGAGGAGAGGGAAACACGACTGAAGTCTCCTGATATTCTCCTGACTGAATGCTCTTGGTGCATAGTATGGTCTCATACCAACTGCTAATAATTAATTCAGTATCTGAGTAATACATTTTCTACTCGACAGTAATGTGTGCAGGATTACGCCATCTCTGGTTCAAAAATAAAGCCAGACCCACACCTTTTTTCTTGCCACTAGCTTGAGCATCTCTGTCTGACCGTAGGAGAGTGAAACCAGGTAGATCTATGCTGGAGTCTGAGATGTTTTGACTCAACCATGTTTCACTGAAACACAGGACACTGCACTCACAGTATACTTCCTGAGTCTTCACCACTATCTCCAGTTCATCACTTTTGTTGAGCAGAGTTGACATTTCTCATCATGACTGATGGCTTATATGTCCATTTCCAAGCCTTTACCTTTGCACCAGCATGGCAACAACGAAAACACCTCCATCTCAGCTGGAATAAGGTGGTCACCTCCAGACTTGCCCCTTTATGACAAAAAAGCACTTCTCTTGAATAAATTCTTCTTCCCAAAAAGGTATCCATCTGTAGTTGATAAAAGTACAATAGAAATACAGCAAAAATAAAGATTGATTTAAAAATTTGGAGCTACCACAATTTTCTGCTACCAGTTGAAGCGCATGTTCTAGAAATGGATGTGCAGGTGACAAACTTGCAGCAACTGTGTGATGCTATGGTGTCAATATGGACCAAAATGGAATGTTTCCAACACTTTGTTGAATCTATGGCACAAAGAATTAAGGGGTCCAACCCAATTCTAGCAAGGTGTACCTAATAAATGGCCAGTGAGTATATAAAGATTAAAACACCCACCTTCTGCATTTAAGAACCTAAATGGTAAAAAACCACGAGTTTCAGAAAAAAAGAAAAAACAGTAAAATGTTGTGCTTGAAGTCAACAAAACTTTACAGACATAAGGGCTACTCATAAGTTTGTTTGGTTATCATTTTAAGCCATTTTGGTTGATATTTTACAGGCTATGATTACTAAGAAAATTCTGAAGAAAACTCACCATGCAGTCCAAACGTCATCCATCACATGACTTCCTGCACATTTTTTAATTTGCTCATACAAATTGTTTTAATTCTACATACTCTCAAAACAGTAATCAAACTATAAGGTGCACCTAAAAGTCTTTAATTTTCTCAAAAACCGACAGTGCGCCTTATAATCCGATGCGCCTTATATACAGATCAATATTGGTCAATTATGGCTACCGTAGTCAGGGGGCGTCACAGAAGTAACAGCGGTAAAAATAAAAAAAACCTGAGCGCTCGAGCACTGTTCAGCTGAAGTTGGAAATACATTGTTTTCAACGAGGGCGGCGCAAATAAGAGCTACCGGTACGTACAGTACCGTATTGTGAATGCACTAGTTTGTTTTGGGAGTGAACGGAGTTGTCAGAACGCTGGTTTGTATTCTATTAATAAAGTTTGACTGACTGACTTTTTTTTTTTTAACTCTCTTTATTAAACATGTGAACACATTTTACAAAAACAAAGGGTGACATACTCATTTCTGTCCTTATGCTCAAGTAAAACTACATTTAACCCTCGGGGCCACTTGAGGTACCAAACGTGTACTTTCTGCTTTTTTTATGTTTTTAATTCTGAATATGTCGGTCAGTTTAAAGGCTAATTGTATGAAACTTGGCCAGGATTTTTTTTATTATTATTATTTTTAAAATTCCATTATAACTTCTATTGCAAGGTGTATAGAATAGGAGATTTGCATCTATGCCTACACTTGTTACCTTCGTACCCTGCTCGGGACCAATTTACTCCAATTATAACCATATATTTTTGATATACGGCAATCCTGACATTTTATAATGCTTTCCCCATGAATAACTTTTAAATCTAAGCATTTACCTTCAAAATATTGGCTAAAGAAGTTTTAGGTGTAATGACCCCCCTAAACCACCAGGGGCAGCTGATCTTCATCATATAAGGTTTCAGTGGAGGCCTGCTTCTCTTACCTTGCAAAATGCATGGCAATAAAAAAAACTGAACACCATAAAAATGGTCTTGGTGTGTTGGGATTGATACAAAAGAGTGGTGTGAATGTGGTATATTTTGTCTGTGTGTGTGTGTGATTCGAATCATCAAAGGCCAAATGGGCTCTGTTTATGTCTTTTCTTGATCAAGAGAGAGCCTACTCTTTCCTATTGGACGCATGGCATAAAGCCGTCAAAGCCGTCAACCTGTCTTTTAGATCCCATCCCAACCAGGCTGCTGAAAGAAGCCGTACCTGTTATTGGCACTTCTTTAGTTGACATGATCAATCTGTCCTTATTAACAGGCTATGTACCACAGTCTTTTAAAGTAGCTGTAATAAAACCTCTTCTTAAAAAGCCGACTCTTGATCCTGAGGTACTGGCAAATTATAGACCTATATCTAACCTTCCCTTTCTCTCGAAGATCCTTGAGAAAGCAGTGGCTAACCAGCTTTGTGACCATTTACAGAATAATAGTCTATTTGAGGAATTTCAATAAGGATTTAGAGTTCACCATAGCACAGAAACTGCTCTGGTGAAAGTAACAAATGACCTTCTTGTTGCATCAGACAGAGGACTTGTCTCTGTTCTCGTCTTGTTAGATCTTAGTGCTGCATTTGACACCGTTGATCATCAAATCCTGTTGCAGAGACTGGAAAATTTAATTGGCATTAAAGGAACTGCACTAACCTGGTTTAAGTCCTATTTATCAGACCGATCTCAATTTGTACTTGTCAATGATGAATCCTCGAGACACTCTAAAGTTAACTTTGGTGTTCCACAAGGCTCTGTGCTTGGACCAATCCTGTTCACCTTATATATGCTTCCCCTAGGGAACATTATCAGGAAGCATGCCATCAGCTTTCATTGCTATGCAGATGATACCCAATTATATCTGTCAATTAAGCCAGACGAAACCAACCAATTAGCTGAACTTCAGGCATGCCTCAATGAAGTAAAAACCTGGATGGCCTGCAATTTCCTATTGTTAAATTCAGACAAAACTGAAGTTATTGTACTTGGTCCCAAGCACCTTCGATGCAAATTTTCTAAAGATATCAGTTCTCTTGATGGCATTGCATTGGCCTCCAGCACTACTGTTAGGAATCTAGGAGTAATCTTTGATGAGGATTTGTCCTTTAATGCTCATATAAAGTAAATTTCGCGGACTGCCTTTTTTCACCTACGGAACATAGCAAAAATCAGGCATATCCTGTCTCAAAAAGATGCAGAAAAACTAGTCCATGCATTTGTAACTTCTAGGCTGGACTACTGCAATTCTCTTTTAGCAGGCTGCCCCAAGAAGTCGTTAAAGACTCTCCAGTTGATCCAGAATGCTGCTGCACGTGTACTGACAAGAACAAGAAAAAGAGATCATATCTCACCCATTCTGGCTTCTTTGCACTGGCTCCCTGTCAAATCAAGAATTGAATTTAAAATCCTTTTGCTAACCTATAAAGCTCTTAATGGTCAAGCACCATCATATCTTCAAGAGCTCATTGTACCCTATTTTCCCAACAGAGTACTACGCTCCCAGAATGCAGGATTTCTATTGGTTCCCAGAATCTCCAAAAACAGATTTGGAGCCAGAGCCTTCAGTTATCAAGCTCCTCTCTTGTGGAATCAGATCCCAGTCTGGGTTCGGGAGGCAGACACCCTTTGCACATTTAAGAGTAGGCTTAAAACCTTCCTCTTTGACAAAGCTTATAGTTAGTGTTGTCTCCAGGCGAGCCCTGAGCCTTCCCTTAGTTATGCTGCTATTGGCTTAGACTGCTGGGGGACTTCCCACGATTTACTGAGGTTCATTCTCCTCTCTCTCTCTTCCTCCTGCATCCATTCATAACCCATCAATGCATCGTACTAATCCAATCCAGGTTTCTCAACCTGCCCAGTATGTAAAGTGCCTTAAGATAACTGTTGTTGTGATTTGGCGCTATACAAATAAAATTGAATTGAATGGCATAACATGCTGCAATCTTCTCCCAACTTTTAATCTACGCAGAGGGAGAAGTATGACATAGCAAATAGATATTTATTTCAAAGTCAGAGTTTTAATTTGGAAAATACAGAAAAAATTCATGCATTTAAAAATGTGCCTTGTGGGTTGCCCATGCAATAAAGAAAAAAGTAAAATGCTTTGAAGGATGCCCTTCCTTTAAACAAAACTCAAAGTGCTTTCAAAAGGTGCCTTTCCATTAAACAAAATATATACAGTGCCCTCATAGATGCCCTTCCAGTTGACAAAATATAAAATAAAGTTCCTTTAACAGGTTTCCAAACATTATTCTAACATTATAGAATCAATAATACATATCAGAACTCTCCTCTCAAACAGAGGTTTAAATTTGTAAAATACATAAAAATAAAGGCCCATGTGCCCTGTGGGAAGCCCATGCAGTGAAAAAAAATAAAAATGCCCTGAAGGATGCCATTACATTAACAAAACTTAAAGTGCCTTCAAATGTGCCCTTTCAGTGGAGAAAACGTTTTTTAGAAAAGTTCTCACTACATCCAAAGGAATCCAGGAACATAGGCTTCGATCTCCACGGCTGGGGTTGCTGGCATGTTCTCAGTGGGCGTTTCATCCACGCACTCAAGTGTCACCTGACCTTGGGGCTCAGGATTACAGAGTGCCTTGTGATTGTGTTTTTAGAAGGCAGTGCATGTGTTCTTGCAGCATGTTGGGGGACTTGCATCTTCCAGAATCTCATTGGAGGTTTCTGACTCCCGTCGCCGCCGTACAATGATGTATGTGATGGAAGTAATGATCCCGATGGCGACCAGGGCGCCTGTTACAACTCCTACAATCATTCCCACCGATGAAGAATCTTGTAGGTTCAGTTCCAGGAAGCACTCCTCCACACCAGCACGATTAATTGCGCTGCATTTGTAAGTTCCTGCATGGCTTTCACTGGCATCTGGGATTGTGAGTGTGCCTGCCGTTGGATCCATCACCGCCGAGGTGGGCAGTCTCCAGGGTGGTATTCTTGCCCATTGGTACTGGATAGGTGCAGCACCTTCCTGAGATCGACAATGTAGCACTTTGATTTGGCCAAACTCTCCGGCCCCGTCGGTGTAATAACACCTGGGCTTTAATGGCCGTTTGAGCGCTCTGAGGACTGTCTTGATGCTTCGGATACCTGGAGCCTTCTTAACCTGGCACTGGTAGATGCTGGTGTCTCTGTGAGTCAGCAGCAAAAGATGAATGGCAGCATCTCCTTTCTCAGGGTCCTCTGAATGAAAGTAGACTCTGCCCTTTAGAGGTTCATAGAGACTGTTGTAGATCTGGCTGGCCGTATACAGGAGCACCTCTTTATAGTCCATTGGGTGGCATATGGAACACACTCCATTCGATGGTTTCACTCTCTGAGTCTCAATAGGTGGGTCATTCCCACCTATTGTTACCTGGCTGAAAATCTGAAAGGGGCGGGTTCAGCCTGCAAGTGTACCTGCACGAGTCCACCGAGCAAGGACACAGACTGCCCAGTCTTTTCCTACTCTTTATATACGTAGCCTGCCTCACACACCATGTGCTACAATACCATCCCTGTTGTCCAAGGGCTTCGAAAAAAATGCAGATGCTACAGAAAATGCAACCCTGCAAACCTGCGCTACCTCACAAAAGCCTCTGATCCTGGTGCCTCTTTTAACTTTGGTCTATGGAATTGCCAGTCGGCTGTAAACAAAACAGAATTAATCCAAACACTGGTTAATTCTTCAGATATTCAGGTCCTAGCCCTGACTGAAACCTGGATCCGTCCAGAAAACACTGCCACACCAGCTGCACTCTCTGCTGACTCCATTTTCTCCCACACACCCCGTCCTGTTGGACGGGGAGGTGGTACAGGTGTCCTACTGTACAAAAAATGGAAGTTCACTAAGCTCTCTCTGCCCAACAACTACTCATCATTTGAGTACCATGCAATCAGTGTTACTGCACCAATTAAGCTAAAGGTTGTTGTCATATACCGCCCTCCAGGGTGTCAACTGAGTGACTTTGTAGTTGAACTGGACATGTTACTCTCTGGCATTCAGGACTATGACACACCGCTTGTCATTATGGGAGATATGAACATTCACACAGACAAAGCCCAAGCAACTGACTTTCTGTCACTTATGGCATCATTTGACCTCAAGCAGGTCTCCACTCCTCCCACACACAAAGCAGGAAACATGCTTGACTTGATCTTCTGCCGCAACTGCTCCACAACAAATCTGAGTGTTACTCCACTTCACCTGTCAGACCACTACTTTATTCAATTCACTGTCTCCTTACCAGAAGACCCTCCTGTTCTTCCGCAAATGGTCTCAATTCGCCGCAATCTTCGGTCCCTCACACCGACCCAGCTCTCTAATGAGGTCCTGGCTTCCCTGCCTCCTCATAATGAATTCTCTGCACTCACAGTTGATGAGGCTACAGACACTCTCTGTTCCTCCCTTGCCTGCTCTCTGAACAATCTCTGCCCTCTAACATCCAAACCTGCTCGTGACTCCCCCACTAGTCCATGGCTAACTGAAGTCACCAGAAAGCAAAGGGCAGGGCTCAGAGCGGCTGAGAGAAAATGGCGTAAATCCAGAGAGCCCACTGACCTCAGTGACTATCAAAGGCTTCTAACATCATTTTCCTCCAGCTTAAAAACTGCCAAGACCATGTACTATCAGAGCAAGATCAATGGCACTTCAGATACTCGGAAAATATTCTCTGCTTTTAACTCACTCCTCCACCCACCTCCTCCTCCACCCTCCGCTCTGCTCACTGCAGACATGTTTGCCTCATTTTTTACGGACAAAGTCTCTGCAATCAGTAACCAGTTCTGTGAGCCTGACCAACTCACTGTGCACCCACCAACTAATGGGGTCACACTCTCCTCATTCTCCCCTCTGACTGAGGTGGAAGTCGCCAAACTGTTGCTGGACTCTCGTCCCACTACCTGTCCACTGGACCCGATACCATCCAACCTCTTACAAACCATCTCCCCATCACTTAACCCTGCAGTAACATACATCATCAACTCCTCACTTGCTACGGGTGTGTTCCCCGCTGCATTTAAGCAAGCTCGAGTCACTCCACTACTCAAAAAATCTACACTCGACCCAGCCCAGGTCGAAAACTACAGACCAGTTTCACTCCTGCCCTTCCTGTCTAAGGTACTTGAGCGAACTGTCTTTAACCAAGTCTCTGCTTTCCTCTCTGACAACAAACTGTATGACCCAAATCAGTCTGGTTTCAAACAGGGTCACTCTACCGAGACCGCACTCCTATCTGTAACAGAATCACTGCGTTCTGCGAGAGCTGCTGGACAGTCTGCAGCTCTCCTGCTGTTAGATCTGTCAGCTGCCTTTGACACAGTTAACCACCAAATCCTCCTCTCCACACTCACTGAGCTTGGCATCTCAGGATCTGCCCTCTGCTGGTTCGTGTCCTACCTCTCAGGGAGATATTTCAGAGTGTCTTGGAGGGGGGAAGTGTCTGAACCACACAGCCTATCTACAGGGGTTCCTCAAGGGTCAGTGCTTGGTCCCCTCCTCTTCTCAATATACACAACCTCACTCGGTGCAATAATCCACTCCCATGGTTTCTCATACCATTGCTATGCTGATGATACCCAGCTTTTCCTGTCGTTCCCCCCAGACGACCACACGGTCTCTGCCCGGATCTCATCATGCCTTGCAGATATCTCAGCATGGATGAAAAAACGCCACCTTCAACTCAACCTCTCTAAGACTGAGCTCCTTGTCATCCCAGCCAGTCCCTCTATACAACAAGAAATCAACATCCAGCTTGAATCAGCCCAACTCAAACCCACAAAGTCTGCCAGAAACTTGGGTGTCATGATTGATGACCAACTAACTTTCAAGGCTCATGTGGCCACTGTTGCTCGATCATGTCGATTCGCTCTGTACAACATCAGGAAGATCAGACCCTTCCTGTCTGAACATGCAGCACAACTCCTGGTACAGGCTGCAGTAATATCGCGCATCGATTATTGCAACTCCTTACTGGCAGGCCTCCCCGCATGCACGGTCAAACCTCTGCAGATGATCCAGAATGCAGCAGCACGTCTGGTTTTCAACCAGCCAAAAACAGCACATGTCACACCGCTGTTCAGATCACTCCACTGGCTTCCAGTTGCTGCCCGCATCAAATTCAAAGCTCTTACACTTGCCTACAAAACCACAACAAAAACGGCTCCCTCCTACCTGAACACCCTGATTCAGGTCTACACTCCGTCTCGCTCACTACGCTCGACCAATGAAAGGCGCCTGATACAACCACCTCAAAAGGGCCCAAGGTCAATAGCTAGACTCTTCTCCTCTGTGGTTCCCCGGTGGTGGAACGAGTTACCAAACTCTGTCCGATCTGCAGAGTCACTCTCAGTCTTTAAGAAAAGACTAAAGACCCAGCTCTTCACTGAACACCTTGGCACTTGATAAACTCCTATAAAATGAACACACATACACACACACACACACACACACACACAAACACCAAAAAAAAAAAAAAAAAAAAAGTCTAATTGTATGTTGTCATGTTTGTCCTCACCGCCTGTAGGCAGGCCCTATCTAACTTGAACCTTGACTTCTTTGGCACTTATCCAGGTTGTTTTCTCCTGACTAGATCCTTGCTTGTGTTGTATTTGCTCTCAGATGTACGTCGCTTTGGACAAAAGCGTCTGCTAAATGAAATTGTAGAATTGTAGGAGTCAAGTAAACACCCCCGCTCGCCCTCATTATGTAGAGCTGTCAGTGGAGACTGCAGCTCACTAATACAGTACCGCACAGGCAAATGGAGTAAACTCTTTGTCCTCGGACGTGACCCCAGAAAGACGCACAAGAAACACCGTTCGATCTGCCGGCCTCTTCATTATCCCCTCGTTCCTCCTCGGACAGTCTAATTAATTCACAGTGAAGAATTCATTAAAAGGCTCGGCCCTCTGTTCGGGGAGCCGCTCCGTACCACACCGGCCATGTTGAAATAAAAGATTTCAGTGAAATGTCAAACCCCAAACTTGAGCTTCTGAAAGATTTAAAGATATGAGGGAGCTAATTAAATCTTCAAAGATTTGCTAAGCCAAAATGATAAGATTTCAACCAAAGTGTGAGAAAAAAGAGGCAGTTAAAATTAAAATTTGCCTCATGGTTGTCTGCCATATTTTATTATATTCTGACTTGAGGTAGGAAAATAATTAATATATTCCAACAAATGTTCAAAGTAAAAATTGAATTATTTTTTTTAAGCTTCCGGAGTTCATCAGGTGTGGAGAAAAAACAAAAAGGATCGAAATAAATATGAATGAGAAATCATTAAGACTGAAAAATACCATATGCCTGTCAGTCTAAATTTTGGGAATAATTTTCCTGATAACTGCCTGAACTTCAAAACTTTTTACTTCCACCAACAGTCTGGCTGTGGGAGGACAGAATTTCTAATTCATAAGCAGAATATCAGCTTAGCAGATGACGACAGTCGTGAAATTCTGTGAATATTCAAGGTAGAAAATCTCCACAGAAATTATCAGGAATTTATGGGAAATAAGAGGAAGTAAGAGGAAAAAATGGGAATATACTGGTTAACTATGTCACAGTTTACACATTACTTAAAACTGTTGTAGCAGGAATGAAAAACAAGTTGAGTTTAACTTTAATTAGCTCAGCTAACTTTAACAAGAACGAATGGAATTAGATCAATTAAAACTCCTGGCTAGTTAGTAAAAACTAGCAGGAGCTGTTAACAACTTAGAAACTGTCATTTGCTTGAGGCTGCTTTCTGCTGGTTAACTGAAATATCATTTAAAAAAAATCATGTTTACTCCAGTGAGATAATTGAGTTTTGATTGAAAGCCTGTCGGATCCTCCGGCTCAGACAGCTCAGGAGCGTTGGCAGCAGTTCGGGCTGCACATGTGATGGGAGAAAAACACTGAAGGGGGGGGGTTTAATTTGACTGAAATTCTATTTAATTAGACGATGAAAATAAGTATGAACACATGAGAGTGACGGGCTGAGGAATGAATGACATCATCTAACACTAACCTGAGTTTGTTCCACCTTATGAAGATCAGTTTTTTGTCGCAGCATGCAAACACACTCGCACCTGTTGATGGTTAGAAACACTCTGTTCGCCTTCCTCGTGTGGAAGAGCTGGAACAAAAAGCCGGAGCTGCCAGCAGGCCCACAGACAGCTCCTCAGGGTGCACTGGTTCAAAAGAAAATTACTAATACTGTTTGGATGAAACCCACACAACAAATAAATCAGACAAAAGTGTGTTGGAGGAACAAAAGGCACAGCCAGGCTCATTACCAAGATGAAAGTCCTATTTGATGAACATAATTGAACAGAGAACAGTGAAGGGAGTCAAACCACGGAGAGTCGACGTGAAGCAGCAAATGAGTGGTGAACACATGACTGGAACCAGTGAAGCACAGAGCTGTGAGAAGAAGGCCAAGACCACACCATTGATTACACACACACACACACACACACACACACACACACACACACACGTCCCCCAATAATATACTGCCAAAGATAAAGCCAACCTGTTATATACTGTATGCTATATCTGCCCTGCCCCCGCTGCAAGACCCCATAAATCTGATGCCCAGAGATGATCCATGGTTCACACAGTTTATGTTCCATCGACCAATCAGCACGAAGCTCCAGAGATCCAATGAAAAAGGCATCCATGAGGAAAAGTCTGGAAACGACAATCCTGCCGTGTTCAACAGATCTGTGCATGGTTTGATGTTCGGTGTGTGTGTGTGTGTGTGTGTGTGTGTGTGTGTGTGTGTGTGTGTGTGTGGACATGATGACACATATCCATGTCTCCGTGTTAACATATAATAAGAAAACCAATCCCATCCCACCTGTTGCCAAATCTAATCTGAAACCCATTCTTCCCGCAAATGAAAAAAAATCACCTTCCACCTACTCGGAGATATTTCTGCCTCCTGAAAACAGGAATGCACGAAGGCGTATTAATTGCTTAGTCACAGTTCTTGCCTGAATCGTGACACAGTCGCTAAATTAGAATCAACAGGTGATCCTCGGAACCACAGACTACAAAAACTGAATGTGTCTGGGAATCAGCACAGAGTCATAGTTCCTCCGGTGGCAGGAGATCTTTGTTCCTTCAGTGTAAACATACGTCATTTTGGGGGATTTGCTGGAATGACTGCTCTGTTTTTTTCTTGGGATAATGTAAATCCATGAAATGAGGCTAACAAAAAGTGTGTGTGTTTGTGATTAGGGCAAATTTGGTGTTATGGATTCATTCACGTCGTCTTCCCAGTTAAATTAAAAAGCCATCTCGAGGTAGACACACACACACACACACACACACACACACATTGAACAGTGTTGCTAAGTGTTGTCTGTTGACATATTTGACAACATAATGGAGAGGAGACAGATACAGTAGAAGTTCGAGGTTAACAGCTCAGGGACAAACAGTGAAAACACTTAGCAGCAGTAACAGTAGATTTATTCATTATTCTGTTACTGAGTTTCTCTCGCATCATTTGTTGAACTGTCATTGTATTTTGTTCTTATTGCTCAGCTTTTTTTCTTCTTGTTTTTACTTAGCATTTTTAGCCTTCACCTCCAGAGACTATACTGGTAAAAATAAAGGATGAATAATAAAATAAAAATTGATAGAAAGGGCAGAAATTGCTTGAAGCCATGAACTCTGTTATTCTGTCTTCCACCCAATGCATGCTGGGAAAGGCTCCGCTCCTCCCCTGACCCTGACTATAAATAAGTAGCTGTAAAAACATACTTCACATTGGAGTCAACTTTTCCAACCTACTGTAAAACCTCCTGCATGGCATTCACATGCTGCGTCTCTGTGACAGATTCACTGCTTCCATATCAACCCACAGGTGCTTAGTGTTCACAGGATTACGAGTTGTAAACACAAAATCAGCTCGGGAGCTATTTATAGAGGCTTGTATCCCGACTTGAGATTAATGGGAGCGGTGGGATTTATCAGGAAAAGTGTGCAGGTTGACATTCAGACGGGAGCTGTGGTGAGCGGAGCACAGTTTCCCTCAGGGCTCGTCTTAATGTAAAGCACTTTGAGCTGCGAGTCTTACACATGTCTTACACCTCATTAGCATGTGTGGGGAAGACGATATTTTAGACCTTATTTAAGCTACCTGAGCTGACATTAACAGAAACTACAGCCGACCTCTCAGGCCTCGACTCACGGCCAAATTACACTGAAGCACTTAAAGGATAAAGACGCCATCCGTCTCTTCCTGGTCTTTTAAATGATGCAGTACAGTAGATCAGACTCTACAGCAACACTTGGTAGTCAGATCAATTCAATGTGTATTTTATAGGATCTCCAGCTTCACGGTGTAGTAGTGAGACCAAATTAAACACATTAGTCAGTTAAGGACCAGATGCTCCGAGTCTATATATGAGTCCTTCATATCTTTACAAGCCTGATTCTAAAA
>JBBMOC010001034.1:0-15259 GCA_037975185.1 Centropyge bicolor | reverse complement strand
GTGTGTGTGTGCGTGTGTGTGTGCGTGTGTGTGTGTGTGTGTGTGTGTATGGATGCATGTCTTGGCCATTTGCTTTCCCCCGTTTGTGGCATGTTGATACATATTGGGTAGCAAGGTACGTCCTGTCTCCTTTTCCTACGAGTAATTTTAATTTTTTAGAGTAAATATAAATGTTACGTATTTCAATAAATGTTTATGCTGCAAAAAGAAATGTGTCTCTTTCAGCCTCACCTGTCAAAAAGTGACCACATATTCTCTTTTGGCTTCAATCATTTTTATGTCTTCCTGACCAAGTACGCTCACTGGTTTTCTGCTCTCTATCTCAAAAAGTAGAGGGATATTCAGTTAATTCATATTGTCTTTACAAGACTAGATAACATCCTAATCTACCCTGGCTTTTAGTTTCTTTTTTCCAGTGTTCTAAATTGGCTGGGTTTTTTGGGAATAGAGGTTGTCTAGGGAGCTCGATTTAAGGTGATTAAAAATCATGCTCTTTTTAAAATGTTAATTATCAACGTGTATCTGCCTAATTTTGCTCTGCATGCCTGTGTTGGTGTTGTTCTATTTATGTGTAAAATTTATCTGGAGAATTCTGCATGTAAAGATTCTCTTGGATGGGTATAACAGTGATGGTGTGGGTGTGGGATGAGTGGGCCACATACCTCATTACTATACAGTGCAAAGGGCTGAGTGACTCTATCAAATATTTTATGACAGATTTTAACCAGAATTTGGACATTAGGATGAGCACATTGATTCAACTGAATAGAAAATTAATCTAGACCATACTCTGTGTGATATTACTTATAGAGACCCAGTAGTTCCCACCATGAGCAGCACTTGATGCGACAGTGGCGGGGAACAACTTCCTGTTAACAAGCAGAACCAAGCTCAGAGATGGACAGCCATCTGCCGCCATCAGCTGGGTGAAAATTCCTGACTGCGTGTCTGCTGTTGTGGTTTTCAGCACGAGGACCCCACAGGGTGCTCTCTCCTTGTCTGTTCACCCTG
Source organism: Centropyge bicolor (assembly GCA_037975185.1). NCBI lineage: Eukaryota > Metazoa > Chordata > Actinopteri > Pomacanthidae > Centropyge > Centropyge bicolor. The sequence goes on along the minus strand of JBBMOC010001034.1, from coordinate 14,248 downwards.
AACATATAGGATGTCAGACGTCCTGGCCCAAAGTCAAGTTGCCTTTCTGAGGAGAGAGACACATCTGCAGGACAGATTTTATGACACTGTGGTGGCATCTGCAGTCTTCTACACAGTGGTCTGCAGGGGCGGTGGCAGCACAGGGAGGGACAGAAAAATATTTAAATAGTTGGTTAAGAGGACGACTTCTGTCTGAACTCCATGGAGTAGATGTGTGAGAGGAGGCTGTTCGCTGAGCTGACATCAATCGTGGACACCTCTCACTACTTGCATGACCCTGTGGACGCCATAAGGAACTCAGTCAACATTTGACTTTTTAATTTGATTATCCAGTGCAATTATCCATCATGCTCATATCTGTGAAAGTGAACATTTCCTTAAAAATTATTTTCCCTCTTCTTGAACTGCTGTAAAAAGTGATATTCCCTAGAGGGGGATCAATAAAGTTGATCTTATCTCTTGTTATTACAACTAACTAAGTAACAGTACATTTCCATGCTGTTCCATTACTCAAGTTGGAAGTTGTTCTGAGTATGTAGATCTGAGCTGAATAGACGCCAGGTGCCCAGGTGGTGGGCACATGACCAATGGACTGTTGTCTCTGCACAGCAGGGAGGATGGTCCTGGGGTGAGGAGGAGGTCTGGGATGGCGCCCAGTAGAGGAGGGAGTAGAAGGACCGAGGGTCATGTCTTTGCAAATATCATCAATCTGTCTTTGTGTAGATGTACTCCATTCTATAGGGCCCAGCTGTCAGTGGTTGGGCGGAGGGACATGTTGACATTGACCAGCATTGCACAAGCTCTTCTGATCTGACATCAAAATAATGCCAGCACAGATCACAATATGGGTGTCAGGAAACTCTCTACTGGCCTGCTCCGCCTTCTTCTTCCTCATGGAGGCTGGTAACTGGTTCCTGTGTTGATCACCAGGCATTGAGTGCTCCGTCAGTGCCGGTGGTGCTGCAGTGTTTCGACAGCACTTTCTCACCGGCCAGGAATCGTCTCATTTCGTCAGCCAGCAGAACTACTCGTGGGCTTTGTCCTGTCGGCTAAGTGGAGGGAAGCTTTGGTGGTTGGCTGTCAGTAGCTGGCTGTGTGGATGTAGAATGTAATGCTAGAATGTCTCCTTTGGGGAAGCGGTACAAGCTCAGGGGCCCAGATCTGATATCTTCCAAGACCCTGTATGTTGTTGCTGTCTACTACCTGCCAACAGATATAGGGCAAAAATGAGTTACAAGCTTTTATATCACACCCTTACTCACTCAGTGATCTCTGTTTGACAGATTCTTAATGATGATTTTTCTCTTAGAGCTCTCAATCATGGCTGCCGCTGTGTGGAGCTGGACTGCTGGGATGGAGATAGAGAGCCAGTCATCTACCACGGGCACACACTCACCTCCAAAGTGCCCTTTGTTGAAGTCATTGAGACTATCAATGAATATGCTTTTAAAGTGAGTACTTTACTAAAATCAGAAAAATTTTACTTGTCAGCTGCAAAAAAATATATGCATTCAGTATTTTGTCTTGGTCATGCAGAAATGTATGGTACATATAAATAACAAGAGTTTAGAGACATGCTCTCTCTGAACATATAGAGTTAAACTAAGAGTGATATGCACATTAACAATTTTGCTCACAGGTCAAAAGATGATTTCCATCCCTTCTTCTCTATGGAACACTACCTTTTGTCCCTGACTCCTCCCTCTCTCCCAGGCATCTCCGTACCCTCTGATCCTCTCCCTGGAGAACCACTGCTCTGTGGAGCAGCAGACAGTAATGGCTCGACAGCTGCGCTCCATCCTGGGAGACAAGCTGCTGACCAAGCAGCTCGATGGGCTGGACCCTCACAGTCTGCCTTCTCCAGAGGTTAGGAGACCCCAGCAAAGTTCAGTCCCCAGAAAAAATACTGTACTAATCTATTGAGACAAATGGTGTCTTTAGTTGGCGACACAGATTATGCCTGCAAACGCTAGAACCACATTCACTCTTCTCACACAACAGCAGTTTTTCCAGTTGCCTAAAAGATAAAAAAAAAAAAAACCTGACATGATTAAATGATTGTCCAGATATTTGGAGTGTGCTTGCTATTTTTCAGTACAGTGTGGATGAGGTTAAAAATAGCCAATGACGAGCTGTGAAGGATTTCACTCTGACACACTTTCCAAACTCTCTCCAACTGGAGTGCAGGACTTTAATTTCTGTAATGTATGTGAGGCATTTGTAAACAGTCTCTCTGCCTTAATGACAACTGATTCTTTATTAGGATTTCGTGTGAATCAGAGAGTGGACTGTTTGTGTTAGATGGGAATTCTTGGGCCATCTGCTTTTCTGTGTCCCACTTACGCTGCATCTGTATATAATCATAACCTGTGTGAGGCCTGTGTGGGACATGCACTCATGATCTGTGCCCCAGTAATCCCACTTCCCTGAGGCATCTTCACAATTACAGTCAGATTATTTTGATTATTTCATAATTTGCTTTGAAGATGAGTTTCTTATCTAGCCACCGTCATACATTATTATATTATATTTTATTTTCATTTTTGAAGTCAATATTAGAAAATGTCAAATATGACTACATGTGTTGGAATTAATTGGAAGTACTAATGATGTCATAAACTCTTGAATTGTTTTATGTATATTAATGCAGTACATTTTTACATTTGCCCAGCAATTAGTAACTGCAGGTCTCATATAATTGTAATGTGGTGAAAAGATTCCCCGTTGACATGTATAAAAGAAGATGTAGAAAGAGACATAGTAAAAAAAAACAAAAAAACAAAAACAAAGAAGAGACACAGTGTTAGGGATACTACTCACCAAGCATAGTACCTGAGGGTTAGAATGAATACTGCTCAGACACTGTGCATGGTAGAGGGTTAGGGAGGTTAGGCTGCCACTGAAGCCTGGTAATTGTGGCTTAGTGGTTAGGGTTACTCAGGCAGTACTTGGTAGTGAACAATGATTAGGGTTACTACAAGTTAGGTTCAGTACTTGAATAAATGTAATTGATTAAGATACTCCTTTAGTTGTGCCACACCAGGGAAACTGGCTGAAGCTTTGCAGTAGTAGCTCTACTTATATTGTTGTTATGATGAAAAAAGAGTTTAACTACTAGTATAATTTTCAATCAAGTTGTTAATGTTTGTAACATGTTGGTTGTGTGTTTTCAGGATCTTAAGTTTAAAATCCTGGTCAAGGGTAAGAAGGAGCGCCGGGTGGAGGAGTGCTCGTCCAGCTCCTCAGACCTGAGCTCTTCAGATGAGGAGGCCAGTCGCAGCGAAGGCAAACCCAGGAGAAGGAAAGAGGACAAGAGGGTGGGTCCAACACTACCATTGTTGTTCCATGTTCTGGCAGTAATGTGTCTAATGTCTTTGAAAGGTGGGTGTGTTCGGTTGGAGTTACTGTCAGTCAAAGTTTGTAAAGTTTGACAATAGTAATGAGGATAAACTGACAGTGACCAGTTGTTCATGGTCAGGCTGGTAAAGACATGTGATCAGTTTGTGCGTGTCACTTCAGCCAGGTGCGTCGAAGCTGAGTGCAGAGCTGTCAGAGCTGGTGGTGTACACGCAAAGTGTTCCCTTCAAAGGCTTCGAACAAGCAGCCAGAAACCCAGCAACCGACATGTCCTCGTTCTCTGAAAGTGAAGCGCTCCGCCACATTAAGGACTCAGGTATGATGTGTGTGTGTGTGACTCAACCTACTTTCTGTAAATAAAGGGAAAAGTTTGAAGGCTGCCCACATTTTGTCAGAACGGGCGGGTGCGGACTCAAGCGCATCACACAATATAATGCTGACTCAAAAAGACTTTAATAAAAATAAAACAAAGTATTAACAAAAACTCACATCTAGGTCACAAAAACATGAACATGGCTTGACGAGGGGAAAATAAACGTGAACGAGAATAACCTGAACTTGATCATGAGGCGCAAACGTGAAGTGAGGAAAGGTGACAATCCGGCCAACTGCTAACAAAAAACAACTGAGTTAAATAGTCTTGTGGTGGTAATTAGCATGAACAGAAAACACAGGTGATATGATGAGGTGGGTGTGGCTGATAAGTGACATGGATCGGAGACATAGAAAAATGACAGACAGAACCAAAACCAAAACACAGAACCAGAACAGACAGAACTAAACATGTGACAAGGGAGGACAGGACAATGACATGACAGGACAAGAACTAAGGCAAAACACTGGGGAAAAACTAAGAAAACTAAAGCACAAATCTAACACAGAACATAAGACAAATACAAGACATGAACTGAACACATGAACAGGACTATGGCAGAAACAAAACTAAAAGCTGAACTAAGAGCTGAGTGCAAAACTGTGACACATTTGAAAAATATGGAAATGGAATAACGCCAATCCAAAATATTGAGATTTGGGTGGATGCAGACAGTTACCACTTCTTCCACCTTGTTCAGACAAAAGCAAAATTTGTCTTTTTTTTGACAAGGCCTGAGTTTGTACTGAACCCAAATGCTTCAACCCAAAGTTTCAAAATAAAAGATCTTTAATGAAAAAAATACGAAACTCAAAATCATTCTTACGAGGACAGTCCAACAACCAAGTACAACAGAAAATCACTCTAAAGAGGCAAAAAGGCAAAGTACTAAACTGAAAACCACTCAGACAAGGCTGAGGAAAGAACAAGACATGAACAAGGCACAGTAACAAGCAACAATGAACATGAGGCGTAGAATGACAGACTAAGCAGACAGGAGAAAATGGCACAGGACAGGGAAAGACACAGACATTATATACAGGAGGTGATGGGGAACAGGTGGAGACAATCACACTGGTGGGAAACACAGAAGGAAGGGCAAGTTACCTGGAACGAGAGGGGAGACAGTTACCAAAATAAAACAGGAAATGACGAGGTAACATGAGACAGGACATAATGCAAGAAAGTAACTTAACATCTTTTTCTTAGTCATGACATTTTTTCAGCATACCTATGTACAAATAGGACTTTTTTTGTCCTCCCCCTCCAGGGATGTATTTTGTGCGTCACAACAGCCACCAGCTCAGCAGGATCTACCCTTCAGGCCAGCGTCTCCAGTCGTCCAACTACAACCCTCAGGAGATGTGGAATGGAGGCTGTCAGATTGGTGAGAAGTTATTTTATGTTTTCATATGGAGACAACCTAAGAGTTGTTGCTCAGACACTGTGCACACATTCTTCTCATACGGCTGTGTTTTCTACAGTTGCTTTGAATTTCCAGACACCTGGTGAGCAGATGGACCTAAACCATGGCCGGTTCCTTCAGAATGGACAGTGTGGGTATGTCCTGAAGCCTCCTTTCATGTGCCAGCCTGTCAGCACCTTCAACCCAGAGAATGTTGGTGGAGGTCCTGGCCATAGACCCGTCCTGCTTACTGTTCGGGTAAGATAGTGCTCAACCTACCCTCAATTATTACCAAGTAGTAAAATATGTGAAGGTTCCAAAATTATTTTTCTCACTTTCAATTTGTGATGGAATGATTTTCCTCAACATAGAACTACAATTTTTGTGACTGGATATTTCTTATTGCAATAGTTTTAAATAGATAGATCTACCACTTCTGGGGAAAATGACAGGACTTGCTAGATTCCTCGATTGCACTAAAAGAACTACATGACAAAATAGCAATCAAATAAACAAAAACAAAAGAACATTTTGAATTGGCTTTGACTACAAAGCACCATTTATGCAATTTGGCAAGAGGGTCTGCTGTAGAAACTGTTGAAAAGGCATGACATCATTAAATCAATCTACACAAACACTAAGTGTTACTGTCTGTAGAGTCTTTCAATTAAAGACGTGTACATTTAGGGCTACTGAGGGGCGAACTGGCAGAACTAGTTCGGACTCGTGATCAGGGCAACAACAAAAACCAATGTCCAATACGATGATTCATTTGAGAGCGGTGACCCATTTATTATCTTCAGTGCTCACCTTCACACGTGTAAAATCTTACAAGTCCATGATTCAACTTAGGCAAGTTTCCATACAACAGGTTCCATTCAGACACATAATACAATCTTCCATGCTGCCACACACATGGTCGAAAAACTGTTGCTTGTCCCAGTTCACACACCTGCTGCCCATCACCCACACCTCATCTAAATCACCTGCACCCCTACTCCAGTGCTCCACCCCCTGGACAAACAACAAAATTGCATCCCCATATCAATTAAACAAGAAACAAAAATGAAAATATTACTGTGGCTCCAACACTGTCAAAATTGGCAGAAGACACACAGACATCTTTCCCTAAAACCGGAGGGTGACGGAGACGAGGATGAGGAGTCCAACCCTCCTCAGCATATATATACATCAATGAACTGGCAAGGACATTAGAGTCTACAGCACCTGGCATCAGCCTGGCAGTGGAAGAATTTAAATGGACAGAGACTAACCTGACTTGAACAGTAGATGGCAGTATAGTTACATGGCAGAATGACTTTTATTTTTATTTGTATTTTTGCTGTTATTATTGTTATTCCAGGTTCTTTCAGCTCAGCAGCTGCCTAAACCAGAATGGGACAAGCCCAGCTCCATTGTGGATCCTCAGGTGTGGGTAGAGATACATGGTGCCCCCATAGACAACAACAAGAAGAAAACTCATCATGTCGACAACAATGGTGAGTACTTACCTGTGGAGTAGTTTAACTCATTTGAAATAATATGAATTATGTTTTAAAAAACATACATAATATTGAATCAGCTGTGATACCCAAAGACATGTTGTGACTGAGAGTAAGTGAAAGTAACAAGTGAGCAGAGAAGTGTACAGTTAACCACAAGTCATAGATAAATGGTTGAAACATTCAGCTTCCACAGCTTCAGGTGGTAATAGTAGAAATACAAACTTTACCAATCTGACCTAAAATTTAAATTTTACAAAAACCAAAATTGTAACAATATCCATATATAATATAATTAGTCTTAAATACCATCCAGTTTGAAATCAATTCAAACGAACACATTTTAAGGATGACAGGTGGTATTGATGAAAGGGTACTTGAGTTCATCAGACAGGGCTATGAGGGTACATCAGTCAAAACATTTTGGAAGCCACATCCTGCATGAACATGATTTTAGTCCATCAAGTACAAATTGGTGCAAATGAGTCTGTTAGTAATTGATCTCTCTGTGGTTTAGGCTTTAACCCGCGGTGGGACTGTACCTTCAACTTCACCGTCCATGCCCCTGAGCTGGCTCTGGTCCGCTTCTTGGTGGAGGACCATGACTATACCTCAAGAAATGACTTCCTAGGACAATACACTCTGCCTTTCACAAGCCTACGTACAGGTGTGTTTGGGAACAGTAGAGTTTGGCTATTATGGGGGCTGCGCCAAAGATCTTCTCTCCTGACCCTCTGTCCTTCTCTGCAGGTTACCGTCATGTCCGACTGCTTAAGGTGGATGGCTCCAGCCTTTCGCCCTCCTCCATCTTCATCCATGTAAAGATCACCCCATGTCAGATCAGTCCCTCAAAGTCATCAGTTAAGTCACCAGCCAAGGTTTCAACCAACAAACACTAATCCCATATCTACCCCATGGCAACGTGTGGAATAGAAGCCATCAAGAGAAGATGCCAAGACATATCTGCCTGCGTCCAGGCGATAAAAGATCTGGGTTGGTTTTAACCTTGTAAATCGTGCATATGTTACTCTCCTACCTGTTTATAGTTTAAAGAAGAAGAGGAGTACGTTGTTACCAAAATCCAAACAGTTAAACTGATCAGTATTTCATATTGATGAAGGAGAAAGAAAACACTGTATGTGTAGTTTACCTTGCCAGTGAGTTCTGTGATTAACAATCTTCCCAATGGTGCATGAACAAAAAATGAACATACAATCAGGGAGGTAAATACTCAGCAACAAACCAAAAGTGATTTGCGGCTGTGTTTGGTCTCTCTGCACTTCCAGCCAAACAAAATTCTACCAGTCACTGTGACTTGTAGATACTTGAAGACAGAATCTCTTTATTCCCCCATTTAATGGAGGGTTAATTCTCAGAGCAGGACTTAATGACAAACAGCTCAACCAGCCTGCACTGGTTGAATTGCACTTGTTTTTTTGTTTTTTTTAGTGACATACTTTAACAAGTACCAGAGGTCGGTATTTGGCCCTTATATCATACATAGTGTGATCCCAATGAACACAGTCTTTTTTGCTGTCCTCTATATCTTATTTCAAACTCCTTCATTAAACCCTGAGTAAAATTGTCTAATCCCTGTCAGTGTTAGCATTAGAAAGTGTGAGTTCTGTGGCCCTCACCATCAAACAAGATTGTGAGCTTTCCAACGGCCTCCTTGGTTTGATATTTTGAACAGAGTTTTATGGCTCCATGCAGACCATCTGAAATGTTGAAACTTCCCCAGCTTCAAAAAGGAGCTCCATTCTCTTCACAAAACATCTCCAGCATGGCAGTATTTTTTGCTGCAACCTTTTGTAAATAAAACTGCTGTAGCTTGATAATGGAGCAATCCTGATCTCAGGATGATGCCTCAGCTGATTTTGCAGTTCTCAAGGCTATATGCCGATCACAGAATGCAAACAAAGGAGTCCTCTACCACAACCAGTTGCCATAGTTTTGATAAAATGGCACTATACATACCAATGTTGACAGGAGTCGTGTCTGTGTACACTGTGACCAACTTTAATGTTCAGTCATCCAAACATGCATCATTGAAGAGTTTCTAAAGTCAATCTGTTCTAGCCTGTGTTTGTCAGTGCCTGGTTTTAGCAATCCAAGGAAGCCCAAGGTAAACTCAACTCAACTGTTGGACACAGACACAAACTAAATCACCTCTGACTCAGTTTTGTTACGTCCTCTGGTCCAACCAAAATTCTGGTATGCAAAGCATGTTTTGAAAAAACTGATGTTATGTATTTCAGATTTTTGTCGTATGTGCGTACGTGCGTACCTGCATACTAGCTATGTGCATCCTTGTATATTTATCTATGAGATCTTGACCAAAGTGCTAGATCTTTTTCTATACATTTTTAATAAGACTAATAATAGCCAACCTCTCAAGCTTATTAAGTCACAAGCCTTCTGCGAGAAGGGCTCTTTTTAACTACAACTAACCTATTGTCTGAATAGTCTAGAAATGCCTGCTGATATGTGAGTCAAACATTCTTGAGTAGGGTAGAAATCTGACATCCCATGTGGAGACTTTATAAGCATGTGAAGCATCATAAAGTGATCTCTTCCTAATGTGACACTAATGTCACCAACTGTCAGTGACAGGAGACAAAATCCATAGTCATCATTCTGTACAAAAATGCATTCTTAAGTTGTAAGGAGTCTGAAGGCACTTGTATACTTCAACCTCAGTACTGTTCTGATGTTTAGAAAAACGCCTGAAATTGCCTGTGTCTGACAATTTTCTTTTTCTTTCTTTTTGACTTTTCTGAAATCAACAATCCAACAAGCGTGCACCCTTCACGAAGCAATGGGCCAGGTGTGCACAAGTGAACCCACAGTTCACAGTTACGCTTCACTACTTTTGGTATAAGCAAGTGTCTGAAAGTGTGCTGTTGTCATCTCTGTTTGTGTGATTATAAGATCTTTCTGCTCTCAGTGATGGTGGGCTTCCCACTTAGAGCAGCTATAAATACTTCTGCCTGGATCGTGGTCGGACAACACTCGTTTCAAGCCTATCCCTGCTATGACACACCCGGTGTTCTAACTAAAAACAGCACTGCATTCAAAATGCACGGGGCTGCTTTGGTCAGATCCCACTGTTTCCAGCACCAGTGGGACCATAAATTCAGGAAATTCAGTTTGAGTAATAGATACATAAGTCTGAAAGACGCCAAAAACACTGCACAGTGGTTTATAATACTGTGTGAAAAGAGATTTTACTCTGCAAAGTTATCATGTTGACAATCACTTGTCTTGATGATTGTGAGGTAATAAGTAGAATTACACTGTTCACATTGGAATCCACCAAGAATGTGCAGTCTAACTTCTGCGCTTTTTGGTGCAGACATAATGTTGGTCTGAACATGGCCTCAGCCAAATGAGATGAGTTCATTTTTCCTGGCAGTCATGAGTAGGTTTATTGTTGGTATTTTATCAGTCTGTTATAGTCAGTTAAGTCTCCGCCTTTGACTACCAGAAAGTCTGCTAAACAAAAAGAAACAATTACATACTAAAAATGCTGTAACTTTGGAGAACACCGACTTGATCTGCCTAAGCTGTCCTGCTAAAGCCTCATATATAATTACAGTGACCAATAACTGTATTAATATACATATGGCATGCAAATATAATATTAAGATATGTGATGAAATATACTATTATTCAAATTTAAAGGATCACGTTTAACCAGGTTACCCAGAGAAACAACGTTCTGGAGTGATTGGAGAAGATGTACAGTATATTTTACGGTAAATCTGTAAATGCAGCAGCTCAGCTTTCTCAGATTTGTCCCTTACCATGACCTGATTTTGGAACCGTGGCTTACTTTTTGGCATTTATGCTTAGTTTTGTGTGTCCAGGTGGGAGGAGTTGGACATGCAGACATACAGACAGAGTGGCGAAAGTGTGTGAATTTAAGAGATCATCCAATGTTCAGTGGTAATGGAGCTGACTTCTAGAGTTTCCATTAAATGAGCTTCAGTTTCAGGGAACTTTGGATGGAATTGCTAGAAATACAAGGACGCATCACTCTGTGTAATTACCTGTTCTTTCACCCAGTCACTCCACTGTTACTTCACCTGTCTGTAAAAAGCAGTTTAGAAACCTGGTGACCTGTATAACATGACGTCATAATGCCCTACAATCACGATAACCAGGTTTCTCTGATCTCCAAGAATGTCAAGAATGAATCTTCACACTTATATTTCAAGATAGAAAAACTTACCTTTTCAAGTGGCAACTTTGGGCCTCTTGGCAGGAAAATCCCATCCCAGTAGTTTCATAATGTAGCCAAGTGTGTCTTGTTAATTGTTAAATGGAAAACATTTTAAAGAGAAATGTTTGATTCATAGTCATTGTGTTTTAGCTTGACGTAATTTCACTCTACAGTATATTTGTTATTTCTTTGTAACAGTAAATAACCAAACTATATCATGAAGTAGATGCTAGTTTTTTATATTAGAAATACTATTTACTCAGTTATGCAATAGCAAGATGATGATATGCACTAGATCAATCTGCTGCCTTATTGTTAGCTTAGTATGCTTCATAGTTGCAATGAGTTTTCTGTGTTTTATTTGTCTTTGTGTACTTTGTATTTACTGTACAAGGAGAGTCAACTTCATTGATGATCCTGACAGTCATGACATAAAGGCTTTATTATCATCAGTGTTTGAACAGATTATAAGACATTTTTATCTTAAGACATCACTCTGATAAGTCATCTACTGAAGGTTATTATGTTAAAGAAAGTGTTTTATACAGTGTTGTTTTTATTGAGGAGGGTCATTTCGTTTTGTAAATCTTTCACAGGAGTTGGTTTTAGAACATTCATATTCATTTGACTATCTTGTGACTTGAAGGAATTTTTAATCAGGGCTGGGTGTTGGGAAGATGAAGGGACTTGAGATCAGTATTAGTGGTCTAGCATCTTATACATGCATGAAATAATCAAACAGATTATGTGAGAAGATGAATCTGCTTTGTCAATTTGACAAAAAATGTAATCAGAAGAATCAGTTCTGTTATAATTGGTGTAAACTTTGAAATTTTGGAGCCAGTGCCAACACTTAATAATCTCAAACAAATCCCAGCCCTGTTTCTGACAATATACTCATGTGTTTCAGAAAACTGTGTAGGAGTGTAGGAAAAGTGTAGGAAATACAGTTATGGCTTGAAGATGAAGGAACTGTATTTTTTTTACTGTAGCAATGATAACAAAAACTGTAACTGTACAATTCAAAGCATTGACATTGATTATTTATTCTATCTGAAATATGATGCTGTTTGTTTTTGTGCTGCACCAGCTGTATTGTAATCAACCTGATGTTATTTATTGACACAGATAATGCACACCGATAGAAAAGAAATGCAATAAAACATTTTGAAATGAACCTCGTCCACCTTAGCCAAACTGTCAACTGACTCAGCATTTTATTGTCTTTTAAGATCAACATCATATTGTGACTTTGTTTAAAAAATTTTAAAAAAATGGTATTTAACAAGGTCTTAATGAATGTGTTCAGACTATTTTACATTTCCATCTCCAATGACTGAAGTGACTTAAATGCATAATTGTATTTTAAGCATCACTCAAACATGAATTGCTTTAATGTCCGAACAACTTTCTTTTTATGAGTTACACTGTTAACGCGGATAGACACTTTACTTTTTTATTAAAAACCCTCTTTGGCTACAAAATGTTAAAGCTCTGGCTTGTATTTCCACTCAAAATCTCTCAGGTAGCCTTATTCCTCAGCCTTCTCCTGCCTCATGAACAGACTTTGACAGATTTACAGATTTAACTTGTGACCAGCTTGTAATGTGTTGTATCAGCCTATACCTGAGCAGTTTCATCACTTTACTTGAAGCACCCAGTGAGCATTTAGAGTAACTTATAATCACATTATAATGCATTATACCAGTGATTATAATGCATTATACCAGTGATTATAATGCATTATACCAGTGATTATAATGCATTATACCAGTGATTATAATGCATTATAAAGAGTTTTAATATATGACAACTATGACCAGCAATCATGAAGTATTATAATACTTGACCTTATAATCCATTATAAAATGCTCTATAATGTGTTATGCTCATTGTTATAAAGCCTTATGATGATTTATGAGTGTTTATAATGATAGTTATACATATTTATAAGCATATCATAAATATACGTATAATGCATTATCTATGTGGGAATTGTCAGTGAGTTGCCAACAGTTATAATGTATTATAATACCTGACCTTATAAGTGATGATGAAATACTTTATAGTGTGTTATGATTATTACTATAAAGCATTATGATCATTTATGAGTGTTTACAACTATAGTTATACAGTGCTATAATGTCATTATAACGCATTATAAATACACTTATAATGCGTTATAGAGATAGGCATCAAATTAAGTGTTACCAATTTTTGTTTATCAACTTAACCACTCACTGTGAATGTAAAAGAAAAAGAAATTAATAAGAGGCATATGGGGGGGGGGGGGTTGAAACTTTCAAAATGCTGAACCGCATTATTCTGCATCTACAATTGGCACATTCAATACATATTACATTATGATAAAAAATTAAGTTTACAATGATATGAACATAGAAGTCCTTAAACATACAAAAGAAGTGACTGGGATGCAAACCTGCGATCTTCTTGCTGTGAGGTGACGGTGCTAACCACTGAGCCACCGTGCAGCCCATTCAGTCCTGAATTGAAATGTTCTTTGATAGTCTTAATAACAATTATTTGTTGTTCTCTCTCTTGTCATACTCCAGGAGAAATCCAGGGGGCGACCATATTCCTGATAACCACAGCTACACACTCTCCTGTGATGACAATCCCTAAGGCCTGTAAGAGTTGATACCAACCAAACCACATCAAGGTATCATCACAACAGACCACTGTGCTGATTCTGTGTCTTTACTTGGAAATATGTAATCTGGGATAAATATGAAGAATAAAGAGGTTTAATTTGAGTCTCTCAGCAGATTTTGGAATTTGAACACAAAAAGTTGTTCTGGACTTTCTCTCAGTGAAATCCACAATTTTGCCACACTGTGACAGTGTTCCCTGTTACCCACTTCCAAAAGCTTTGGGGAAAAAGTTACAGAGGAGGAAGCACATGATCTGAGAGCTACATGGATGAGAACATGGTTTGATTTGAATTTCTTATCAGATTGAGGAATTTGAAAAAAAAAAATTGTGGGCTGGTGTGAGTGACACACCATGTTAACTAACACTGTGACAATATTTTGTGTCCTATACCTGCTACGCTTTAGAGAAAGTTGTTTGTGCTTTGAAGCACGTAATCTGGCCTGAATATTCTTCCTTGCAACTATGTAGAATGGCATGAATATGAAGGACAATGTGGTTTGATTTCAATTAGTTATGGAATTTTTGAGGGACAAACACAAAACACACATACACGCACACATACGCACACATACGCACACACACACACACACACACACACACACACACACACACAGACACACACACACACACACACACACACACACACACACACACACAACAACAACAACAACAACAACAACTAAGTAGAGTAATCCTCATGTTTTCACAAAATG